>BQNB010184488.1:0-12305 GCA_026074375.1 Tanacetum coccineum
ATAAGCAAGAGAAAAGTCAAATAAGCTAAAACTAATCTTCTCCTAAACCTAAAAAAGCACTAATGACTCAAAATAAGCAAATAAAATAAGCTAAACAACAGCTAAAACCACTTAGACAGCAAACAAAAAAAACACTTTTGACCAACTTTCAGCTTAAATTTAAGAACCAATAAGCACTTATCATAAGTTGAAAACTAAAAATAACTTGTGTCCTATAAGCTAGTTACACAAATAAGCAAGATTTAAGCAACTTGGAAAAGAAATAAGCTAGAAAAAATGCAAATGAAAATGACAGACTTTCTACTTGTTTTTGGCTTTTGATTTTTAAAAGGCTACTAGCATCTTAAAAATAAGACTCAATAAGCTAAAACTAATGACTAAAAGTTTTAAACAGATTAAGTTTGAACTACAAGGACCTAGAATAAGCAAGAAATAAGCATTTTAGAACACTAATTAAGCTAGATAAAAGCTAATGAAAAAGGCAGTTTAAGCTAAAACTATGTTTTTGGTTTTTTAAAAAGATTTTAAAAGGCTAAAAGACTAAATGCAACCCTAAATTTAAGCTACTAAATAAGTTCTAAATCCCAAACTAAGCTTAAACAGATTGAGCTTATACAACAATAAGCTTGTGCCCTAATTATCAGAACCTAAAACTTCCATTTACTTATCTAATCCTGAGATTGAAAAGTGACTTTAAGCTTTTAAAATGAAACCAACACTTTTGACAGATTATGACTTAAATCTCACAAGCAAATGCACACTTAACCAAAACCATTTTACTACATATTAAGCCATAAACAAACATGAAATCAACACCAATAAGCAACTTATAAGGATCTAACAATTCTAACAGTTCTAATAAGCTAAACTACCACATATTCAAACTATATTTAGCTTAAACCTTAAATCTGATTTTTAAACCTTAAAAACTTTTATAAACTGACTTCTAGGCTTAATTTGAGCTTTTCAAATTTGCTTTAAAGGCCAAAAGGCTAACAAGCAGTTTTAACACAAGCTAGAACTATTTGTGCCAAACACCCCTTAAAGTATTTGAAATCCATTTTAAACTTAAAACAGATATATAAAAGCTTGTAAAAGCTTAAACAGATTAATATATTAGTTTATTAAGCACTTTTAAGAAATTAGCAACTAAAATTAAGCATTAATCAATAAGCTAGCATAATAAGCATATTTTTGGTATTTTTAGCAGATTTTATTAAAAACATTAACAAGTGAGATCTAAATATCAAGCAAGCATGAATAAGCAATAAACATCAATTATAAGCAATAATAAGTAGTAAAAAGCAGAAAATAAGCAGTCTAATAAGCTGAGACAGTAAATAAGCTATAAAATGGAAAGGTTAACTTACAAAGCCCTTTGCTCAAAACAATGGCATAAACATGCTCTTAGAGCTTATCTACAAGCTCCAGCTTGTTAGAAACAAGCTGGTATAACCCATAAGCCCGTCCAAATTTGGCTTATCATCCATATAGCTTTTTAGTGATTTTCGAGTGAAAATGGCTTAAGCTCTACAAGCTATGGAAAAGCTTATATAGTTTAAGTAAAACAACTAAAATATAAGAGAACAAGAGCTTATTGAAGCTTACCAAAACATTTTTCAAACATAAGATTGCATTAACTAAAAAAAATAGAATTTTAACAATAAACTTAGAATTTCATTAAAACTTCAAAACTGAGTACAATGCTTTATAAAGGAAATACAATAAGCTTAAAACAAACTAATATAAGCTGTAAATTACAAGAAAAAAATGCCCTAATTGCTGCCCCAATGGCCCTATTTATAGATGAAAGAGAATGTTTTAGATCTTGGACTTGTGCTTCTTCTATGAGATGGATGAGAGTTGTGCTTTCCAAGTCTTTAACCTGAGCCCTTGAATCCATTTACATTGATCTTAGCCCTTGATTTATCTCCATGTCCCATCAACCAATAACATTTCATGGGATTTCCATCGTGGCACCCCCTTTGTCATCTTCTTGGGAGATTAAGTTAAGTGGGTTTGTCGGGTTGCAGGGTAAACGACAAGGATGGTGAATAGTGATGTTTTGGCGGGAAAGGTTTAAGGTTTATTTGGGGTAAAAGGGTTAACGGGGTTAGGACTTGGGACTAACGGTGTAAAGGAAGGGACTAACTGTGTTAGTCCTTAAGGACTAACTGTTTAACAGATTAGGGGGATTATGGTGAAGTATTTGTTGGGCTTTTGGTTTGGGCCGGTTTGGTTTTGGATTGGATTTGGACTTTTTAGCTTATAAGTTTTAATGATAAGGGCTCAATGGGCTGGCCCGGCCCATTAAATGGGTGCGGGTTTGCCCATTTAAGATGCACACGTCTTTGGCTTTGACTTTTCACGCTCTTTCCAATCCCGTGCTTGGTTTTGTCCGTTTTGCCTTTGTTTTTGTCCTTTAGTGAATATCCGTTACCTACACATCATAAATCACAAAACACACAAATATAATGCATTTTTGATATATTTTGATCATTTTAGGCTCGTTTTACTAGGTCAAAGGTATGTGTAATTAAGCACATACCCGTTAACATGATGCGTATAAGTTTTATTGATTCATTTATGTCTACTTTCAGTGTTTGAGCTAAATGAAAAGAGTAATTGAGGAGGCGTAACAAAACCACTGTGTGGTGGTGCTACAAGACGCGATGGCAGTGACGATACTGGTAAGTGTGTTTGTTTTTTTAAAACGTAAAATTGCTATGCATGTTTTTTTCAGATCGAGGAAAAGCCAATATTATTGATAAAGTAAACTAGAAGATATGTAATGAGAAAATTTTGTGCAAATTCTTTTGCCATATCGTCTTTTTCCTTATCATCTTTTTTTGTATAAGTCTGTTTTAATACCGGTGTCGGATTTTTGTCGATCTGAATGTGAGTCCCTGCCATAGACTGAACTCTGATATACATTTATCTATCTCGTCGACGTTGTCATATCTTACCATCTTATTAGATATGTTGTAGTTGCAGCTGTGTTTCATTTGTACGATGTTCCATACTATTTTTGCTCGGTATTAGCAGGTTTATAAATGCACTTTAGTCGTAGTTTGTATGTTGCGCCGCCTATATACTGGATTACGTGCATTCGATCGCGCAATTCTAATGTTGTTATTCATAAACGAGGGTTTCATAAAATGTGTATACCTGGTCTTCAAAATCGGTTGTTACATAAGTGTTGCAGTTATTAGTAAATTTATTAAAAATTGTTTTGTTTCCTGTTTAGGTTATTTAAGAGATGTTGAATTGAGGAGTATGTAAGAAATCGATATAGAGGTCGTGTATAATGCTTGAAGGAGGATTCAGTTCCGTTACGTAATCCGTAAGACATTATAGGTAATCGTGCCTCCGCTTAGTCACTAACTAAATAAAAATAATCCGTAGAATGATGTTTTATGATATGCGGGTCTAATGGCTTGAAAAAGCTGAAAAAACATAAATGTTGCGGGATTGGGCAACAAATGGATCCAGGTTTTCATTGTGTGGTTCATAAACTTCTAATTGAAGCTTAGCTGTTGGATCAAGGTGTTTCCACTCGCCCAACTAAGTGAAAGCCGGATCGATAAAAGTGCTAAAGGCAATAGAAGTGTCCAGTTATTGCTTGCCGAGATAATTTAATTCCTAATTTTGGCGTCTTTTGTAATGCTTGATGTACAAGTGTCATTTGCGTCCGATTATTGTTTGCCGATATAATTTGTTTGCGAATTTAGCCATCTTTTGTAATTGATGTACAAATGTCATTTGCGTTGTTTAATTTATTTTACTTTTGTATTCTAAATGAGTTGATTGTGTTTTTTATTTTTAAGTTGTTATAATTTATCTGATTTTTGAGGGATTAAAGTGCTAATGAATTTCGATTTCAAAGACTTTTCGTATGTTAAAAATGAATCTGTAAAAAATTGCCTTAAAAGTGTTTCGTCGTAACGCGCGAACGCTGTAACACTCGTTAAAAACAAGACATGTGTAAAAAAATTGATAAAATCTCACAGTCGGTTAGTCACGCTATTTCGGAGATTTCCTTCTAATAAAATCTAATACATATTAGCTAGACAAAACGATAATAAATTAGTGATGCTCGGTGACCTCATATGTTTAAGTAAATTAATGATGTTGAGGAATACAATTTTTTAAAGTAAATTGACGGCATTTGTTGAAACCTTTGGATAATTAGAATTGAGATCAACTTAGACTTAAAATTATTTAAAAACTTAATAAATTAATTTTAGCAGCTTATTTTTTCACTAAAATAAAAAAACACAATATCCATCTCTTTTTAAAAGAGAAAATATCTTGCAAACAATAAATCGTTAAGCGACAAAAAATACACCATCACGACAAGTATTTTTTTTATATTTCAGTAGATGCGCACTTCGATATACTTTCGACGAAAAAAATTTCGAATTTTTTCAGTTTCGTCTGAAAAAATCACATTTGATTTCAAAAAAGTGATTTTAAAATAACAGATCACATGTGATTTTTTCAGACGTAACTGAAAAAAAATTGAAAAAAAAGTTCATCGAAAATATATAGAAGTGCCATTTTATAAAAAGATGATTTGTTTTACATAACGATCAATGATTTTTAAATTTGATAAAAAAATAAATAGCTTAAATTGATTCACTAAGTCTTTAATAAATTTTGATGAAAGTTTCCTCTAGAGAAGTGTCTATTATTGCTCGTAGTTTTATTTAATGAAGCAAATACCACTAGCGTCCCCCTTTTCTCTTATTTGGTACCTCAATTTATTTTGATTAATTAATGTCTTTAAATTAATTAATAATAATGGAAGCATTATTCATTAATAATCGCCCAAATCTCTAAAACCATGCACCTTCCAAACTGGCCCTTTTTCTCTCTTAATCTAATGGACCCCTTATCTCCACCCCCATGCATTAGTTGGGTACGCTATAATTGTGTCATTATAATATCCAATAATGAATCAGTGATGATCTAATGTCCCCCCACATATACATGTTTATATAAAACAACTTTCTTAAATGAATTATCCACATACTTATTTCACCAATGTTGTAGAGTGTTCGGTATCCAAGTCATTAGCAAAAAAATGAAAAAAAAATACCAATAGCACGCAATTAACATGTCATACTATACTGCCACAGGGTCGGATATTGACGAGTGCGACAGGTACGCTAGCACAGGGTCACAACCAAAGAGGGGCCACCAAAAGTTGAAAATTTATGTTATATATGTATGCATTTTTTGTCATTATCCGAGTACAATGTTCTAATTTGTATGAAAAAAGAAGTATAATTCATTTATACATTTATTTTTGGTATTTAGTGAGGCATCCATATAGTAATGTCACAGGGCCACCGAAATTCATGAGACGGCCCTGCTGCCAAACTATGCTATTCGTCTCGTAGCCAGTGTAATGGCTAAATGCCATTGGGTTTTTTGGTTTTTTTAGTGAGTGAGTATTTTTTTTGTGGGACTTATAGGTACGAATAACATGTTATTGGTATTTTTAATGAGAGAATATTTTAGTTATTAGAGTGTTATTGAGAAGGGGATGGGTTGTGGCTGAGGTTACTGACGAATAACATGTTATTATTTCCCTCTGCACCTTGCTCTCTTACCAAAATTAGCTAAAGCCGTCACCATCACCATAGTGTGTGTGAGAGCATGGCCCACTATTCTCAGCAGAACACGACACAAAAACACGCATTTCTATAGCCTTAAACACAATCTTGTGCCCTAGCGGCACATGATAAGGACACCAAAAGTACAACAAAAGTACACAGGGTCCCACAGAAAAGTACACAGGGATTCACATTTTGTGGATCCCTGTGTACTTTTCTGTGGGACCATGTGTACTTTTGGTGTTCTTATCATGTGCCCCTGAGGCACAAGATAGAAAAACCATTAACAATATTCCTTTAAAAGTAACAGGAAAGTTCGGTATAAATTTAACTAAATTAAAACTATTATTTAAATCATCATTTATAGCTTATGCATTAAATGTTACACATTTTATATGAAAATAGTAAGTTTAAGCCTGTAATTAGTAATTTTCATATATTAGTCACCTAGTAAATATGAAGCGCACATGTGTTTGAAACAAAGTCACATGAAATGCGGTACGCTTCGGTACGGGAACGCGAAACGGGTACGCGGTTCGTGGGTCTTTAAAATTCAGTACGAAGGGGGGTAGGCTCATTTCGGTACGCCCCGGTTCGCTTTGGTTCGATGTACCATATAATTTGGTACGATGTACCCAATTTGGTACGATGTACCATATTATTAATAATATTATTTTCCTAAATTAGTATGCATATAAGCCAAAATGCCAAATATCATATACTCAAAAGATTTACTCAAATGTTTGAATTCTAAATTCTGAAACATATACCCAAAAGATCAGATCATCAGAATATACCCAAAAGATCAGAATGCTAAATACTAATACTACATACAACCTAAAATATCAGAATACTACCCAAAAGATGATCAGAATACTACCCAAAAGATGATTAGAATACCACCCAAAAGATCAGATACTAGATCTAACATAAACATTACATACTACATACTACTTTAATCTTCATCTAGATTCTCCCATCGCATGTCTTCCATTCTTGAAGCCGAGCCTTCCAAGTATGCACTTTCGAGATTCACGTCCCACTTCTTACTCTGTCCCTCTTTGTAAGATTCTAAAAACCTTGATATGAGATGAATATTTGAATGAACAAATACCAATTTATCGGCTCTTTTAGTATTCAAGCGGTTAAATTAAACTCATGGTTAAAGGCTGTACCAAATCCGTACCAATTAACTTTGGTACGCCGTACCAATTAACTTTGGTACGCCGTACCAACAGACTTCGGTACGCTGATTGATGTGCTTTGGAAACGCCGAATATAGCGATCCAGATCGCGATCCCGAGCGATCCGAGTCGCGATCGTACCGCGTTTCGGTACGAACGATCCGAAACACGAAACGCGGCCGAGTCAGCGTTTCCTGTGACTTTGGTTTGAAATGCGCCGCAAATGCTCCAGATATGCGCCAGAAATGCTCTAAATATGCGTTGTAAATAAGCCTAGAGTTTGTCTCCTTGTGTGTTGGTTATGTGTTGAATTTTCTTCTCATTTTATCTTTTTTTTAATGCATCAGATGTTCATTTTCGTAAATAATATATGCGTTGTTCATTTTTGTAAAACCGTATTTTAAAGTGTTCATTAAAAAAACTTCTAATTTGCACATTTTGATTTTTGACTTTATACACTTCATTATACAAGTAGTTAAAGCTGGTTATAATTACGTTTAATACTGTTTAATACATATACCGGTGTGTGCTAATAAAAATTAAGAGTGCAAATTTCTTCTTTTATATAATAGGTCTATATTTTCGTAATCTCTTGGTCAATGGATGAAAATGCCTTCAGATCTACTAACTTATATTTTCAAAATGGTAATAAAAATTAAGAGTGCAAATTTCTTCTTTTATATAATAGGTCTATATTTTCGTAATCTCTTGGTCAATGGATGAAAATGCCTTCAGATCTACTAACTTATAATTTCAAAATGGATGTTTTAACTCATGGAGTTGTTAGGAATACGAAAGTATCGGTTACTTCCATAAATATTGTAATATAGGCTCGTAGTATAGTTTTTGGAAACTTAGTAAGGTAGATAGGCCAAGGCCCATGGAAAGCCTATTAAGGGTCCATATGGCCGGCCACTAGTATGTATTTATACCTTTCTTCACACCTTGGAGATGGTTGGTTGTTCACTTGTTGTAATCTAGTATTTTCTCTTTTCCTTTCTCTCTCTAAGTGTTCAATCCTTCTACTCTCTCTGTAGTTCTTTCTCTTTGATTGTGTGAATGGATATATCATATATTCTATAATTGGTATCAAGAGCCATGTGATGATTTAGTTAGGTGTTGTGTGCGTTTTATTTTTCTTGTTTTGGTCGTGTATTTGGTTCGAACTAGATACAAAAGATTTCATCTTTTGTGTGTTCTAATACCATAAAGATTAGTACTTTTTTGTTTATTTATCTTAGAATAAGCTAGGTTTACAAGCATAATTTTGAAAACATCAAAAATCTTTATCTTTTTAAGTATTTTTGGTTCAAACTTGTTTTTGTGTCCAAAATCCTGATCTGGAAATTTTTGTGTTAAAAATCTTGAAGTTTGTGTTTTTATGCTTCTACTAGGGTTAGAATAGCTAGTTGTACAAGAAAATTTAAGTAAAAACGTTAAAATTTATGTTTTTAAGTGATTTGAAGTGTTAGAAGACGGCTTTTTATACACACTGTTTGAATTCGGCGATTTATACGTATTGAATTCGGCAATTTATATGTTGTTGAATTCGGCGATTTATACATGTTTGGATTTGGCAATTTATACATGTGTATATCCGGCGATTTATACGTGAGGAAATCCAACGATTTATACATCTTGGAATCCAGCTATTTATACAAATCCAAATCTAGCGATTCATACATCTTGGAATCTAGCGATTTATACAACTTCAATTCCAGCGATTTATACATCTTGAAAATCCATCGATTTATACTTGTTTTCAAACGGCGATTTATACATCTTCCTTAGGGTGATTTATACATTACACTTGGGTGATTTATACACTTACCTTAGGAGATTTATACCATATTGCCTTGGAGATTTATACGGTTTTTCTATGATTTGTAAAATCCCATGAAGTATTCAATTATTTTCTCGGTTTTATCAAGAATTGTAAAATATCGTGTAATCTTAAGAATCTTTCACTTAAAACAAACAACAATTTAACACAACAACCCTAATCACTGAACGATCAAGAGGTTATCTATTCTCATTTAATCAACCAAATCAAAATGACAACTTTAGCTAAATTTATGATCATTGCCGGTGCGGACAAATGTCCTCCCATGTTGGACAAGTCTTTGTATGACTCTTAGAAAAGTCGTATGGAACATTACATGGAGAATAGGGAGAATGGAAGAATGATACTTAGCTCAGTTCAAAATGGTCCACTTATTTGGCCTACTATTACTGACGAAGATGGTACCACTAGAACAAAGACTTATTTTGAACTGTCTGCTACTAAAAAGATCCAAGCTGATTGTGACTGCAAAGCCGTCAATATCGTTCTTCAAGGTCTTCCTCCGGATGTTTATGCTATTTTCAATCATCATAAAGTTGCAAAAGAAATTTGGGACAAAGTTAAGCTTTTGATGCAAGGAATGAAATTGTCATTAAAAGAGAAGGAATGCAAATTGTATGACGAGTTTGATAAGTTTACTTTCGTGAAGGGTGAAACACTGTATCGGTACTACTAGCGATTTGCTCAACTCGTCAACAACATGAATGTTATCAATATGTCAATGAGAGTAGCTCAAGTGAATACAAAGTTTCTGAACAGTCTTCTACCAGACTGGAGTAAGTTTGTAACGGATGTGAAGTTGGCAAGAGATTTGCATACAACAAATTATGATCAATTGTATTCATACCTCGAACAACATGAGATACATGCAAATAAAACTCGCTTGATGCATGAACGATACCAAAATCCTCTTGCATTTGTTGCTAACTACAGTCAACAACTGACTTAACTTACCAACTGTCACTCTCAATACAATCCTACACATTTACCTCAACAGACAAATAATATGATTCCACAAGTTCACTCTCCATAATCATATCCACCAATGAATCCACCTACTCATCCATCACAATCACAATTAAATCATTCATCCATACCACCATCACATCCATATCAGTCTCAAATGAATCATCAAATCTCATCTGTTTCACAAATTGCTTATCACTCACCTTAAGCTTCTACACAACCTATGACTGAGTTACCTCTAGTGGACTCAGGTCTTGCTGTTCTTGTATTATCTCCAAAAGATGATCCAATTGCATGTCTCAATAAGGCAATGGATTTTCTAACAGTTGTAGCTTCTTCAAGGTTCCCTTTAACCATCAATCAACTTAGAACTTCCTCTAATCCGAGAAACCAAGCCACTATTTAAGACGGCAGGGTCACAGTGCAACTAGTTCAGGGGTGACAAGGGCAAAGTTATTCTGGTATTGGTTATAAGGGTAATGCTACTAGTTCTGGGGGAAACAATGCAAGTGGACAGGCAAGGGTTGTTAAATGCTACAACTGTCAAGGTGAAGGACATATGTCTAGGCAATGCACTCAGCCTAAGCGACCAAGGAACACTGCTTGGTTTAAGGATAAGGCGATGTTGGCTGAAGCTCAGGAAGTTGGACAAATTTTAGATGAAGAGCAGCTTGCATTTCTTGCAGATCCAGGGATTCCAGACGGTCAAGTTGTTTAGACAATCATTCCAAACAATGTTGCTTTCCAAACTGAGGATCTTGATGCTTATGATTCTGACTGTGATGATGTCTCGAATGCAAAAGCGGTTCTCATGGCCAATATTTCCAATTATGGTTCTGACGTTATCTCAGAGGTACCTCATTCTGAAACCTATCTTAATGATATGGAAAATCAAAGTGTGCATACAATGCAGGATTTTAAACAAACACCAGTTGTTGATTTTACAGATAATGAGATAACAAGTGATAGCAATATCATTCCATACTCTTAGTATTTTTAAGAAACACAACAGGTAGTTGTTTAAGATATTAATTTGCAGGCACAACAAGATTCAATGATTTTATCTGTAATTGAACAAATGTCAGAACAAATGATTAATCATGTAAATAATTGGGAAAAGGCCAATAAGGAAACATAATAATGAATCAGTAACCGTTGAGCTTGAGAGATATAAAGAACGAGTCAAAACTTTTGAACAACGTCTTAATATTGATTTAAGCAGTCGTGAAAAAATGATTGATTCTCAAATGGATGATATGATTAAAGAGAAGCTTGCACTGAAGGAACAAGTTGACTCACTTGAGCAAAATCTTTCTAAACAAATCAAATAAAAGGAATCTTTATTGAAAACATTCATTGTTTTCAAAAATGAATCCAAAGAAATAGAAAATAAATATATGGAAAATAAAATTGATTTGGAAAAGAAGATAAAGGAACTTGATAATATTATTTATAAAGTGGGTCCATCTGCTCAAACATTGCACATGTTAACAAAGCCACAAGTTTTTTATGATAATGCTCACAAACAAGCTCTAGGTTATCAAAATCCATTTTATCTCAATAAAGCTCAGCTGATCAAACCAACCTTGTATGATGGAAGTGTTATATCTAGTAAACATGTTGCTATGCCTGTGATTGATGGTGATGAGACATTGATTTTAGAAGAAGCAAGTCGATTAAAAATGCTTGCAAAACAAAACGATCCAATTTTCAAAGAAAAGAAAGTTTATACAACTCCAATTAATTATGTTGAGTTAAATAAATTATCTGAAGATTTTGGGAAACATTTTGTTCCACACCAAGAATTGTCGGCTGAAGGTTTTTGGTTTCATATGTCCAACCCTTCTACTGAATCTTCTGATGCATCACCTGTCAAAGTGGAAGTTCCAATCGAACTTTCTAAGGTAAGTTTGGTGAATAAAAGCCTTAAAAAGCTTAAATTCTACCTTGCCAAGTTTGACTTCGTGGTTAAGAAAAGGACTACACTGGATGCTCTTACAGAAGGTGAATGGGGTTTTGAACATACTAAAACTATTTTCAACAATAAAATTATTCCGTTTTTTAAATCTTTAAAGGACATATTCAATATGTTTGATAAAGATCTTCTAAATGAAATAATAGAAATACAAACAGTTTTTGATGAAATGGAAGCTGCTGTTCAACAGTCTTCAATTGACAAACAATGTTCTAAAATTGTTAAAAAATAACTTTTTCTGGAAAATGATCGACTCTTATAAAAAATTGATCGAGTCAATAGTATATATATATATATATAATATAGGTAAACTGGTAAATCACTTTTAACAAAAGCAATAAACCAATTCACAAATAAAATATAATTCCGAAAGTATCGATTTCGAAAGTAACCCATTCTAGTCGTTTCCCGGGTCATTTTTGTTCCGACGAGGCGTGAATTAAACTTCGTGTTGAGATTTGTGATCGGGATTTTGAATAGATTAAGATTTTGGTTTTGGATTCTAATTTCTACAATGATAGTGCAAAAACAACGCAAAGGAAAGCAACAAATTAAGTAATTACGAAATAAGCACAAAAAAACGTTATCGGGATTATAAAAATGCAACTAAAAACCTAAAACTTCAAATTTTAACCATATAAATGCAAATTTAATTTTTAAAAGACCTAAATGATTAATAAAAATTTAAAAAAAAGAATTATATTTTTTTGACTTTT
>BQNB010184489.1:0-12305 GCA_026074375.1 Tanacetum coccineum
TCTTTCATGGCTCATCAAATTCCGTGAGTTCGCTAACTATAGGAAAGAATTTGTATCGGTAATGATCACGGTCTCATGGATAATGGGCGCAACCATAAATTTGTTCAACCAAATATGTGGGGATGGATGTTGGACTTTCAATCAGCATATTCTTTGTATCACCTTGAAGGCAAGGTGATTTTTTAAGGAGTGGGGAGTTTTACGGCATGGGTAGCGGAAGGCGGAAGAATGGTGTTGTGTTATGTCCAAGGTAGTGGTAGGCAGAAGAGGAAAAAAGGTGTTGGTTGTGGTAGCAGAAGGCAGGAGAACTACGAGAGTGGAAGACAGGATTACGGTAGGATTAAGATATGGGATCCTAGAATCAAGAGAGTTTTTCAAGACAACACCTTCAGGAAAAGGTTGTTTCGAATGAGTTGGGAATGATACGCCTCGGGCTTTATGTCATGGACTAGTATATCTATCATTATGTTTATGTTTATTTAGGATATGTCTTTGTGTTAAGAAAGTATTTATGTTGTCTCTTTGTTTAGGAAAGTGAATAACTTTTGTTAGAAAAATGTCAAGTCAATGTTTATCTTGTAGTTGGCTTATGATCCAAGCCATGTCTTTTATTCGGTATATATACCGAATCATTCTTCATTATTAATCAATCAAAGTTAAAGATAAATAATTCTCTAATCTTCTCTTATATTTGCTAACGGAGCCAGTACACGCTTGAAGTTGTGCCATATCCCGATACAACCCCGAACTGGGTCGTATCATATGTTATGTTATATATAGTGATATTCAAACTTTGTACCTTAGGTATTAGGGTGTAATAATGAGACGTTTATGCTTAAGGTGTCCTACATTTTGGGTAGCACTATCTGAGACCAGCCGACGGGACGACACCGTAATGACACCGGAGCTGGCGTCGTCAGAGTTGGCACCGTTAGGGCAGCTAAGATGGTCTGGTATTTCTATTTTTTTTAACTTTTTTTGTCTTTTTCTTTTTTATTTAACACGATGTCACCACTTTTTGCACGACATTACCACTTGATATGAGGGAGGGTTTTTTTTGGTATGGCGAGATATTATGGTGTTAGTGCTGACGTGACAGCACTTTTCCCACAGCACGAGCATGATGACACGACAATACCTAGTTCTCTAACGGGTTACTGTGATCTTGCAGTCTTGAGTTTAACATGTTTGGCATATTCAAGGAAAAAATGAAAATTACGAAATGAGCTTTCAATTTTGAACCACTAGATAGGTTCGTGTGTCCCATCGAATAATGCTTCGTCCTAGTCATTCCTTGTCTCACAAATAGTATGATTTTTGTAAACCACATCTTAAATTTGCTCTCTAATATTTTGTTGAATCTACATTATATCACACGAGTTTTATTTTTGATAAAATTTTAATATCTTAATACGTAGGAGATTTAATTATGCGTGAATCATTCACTTTCAGGTTAAATTATTTTTTTTCATACGTGTCTTGGGTTCATAATATACTTAATCGGATAACATAAATTGACAATTAAAAATTAAAGCGTGAAAAATCAATCAGAAAATGCTAAAGTATTGTTTGATATTATATTTTGTAAAAAAGACCAGAAATCTGGTTATAACTACCAATCTAAATTCAATTAATTTTTATTATTCACTGTTGAAGCAAATTTATGTGGGTTTATTGGGCTTGGTAAATGGGCATCAATCTTTGTGAGTGTTTGATTCATCTCGCCAACTCCGGATGCTTCTCCTTCGTATCCTAGCTGAAATTAAGAAAAAACATTGTTAGCTCGCCTCGGGATTTTAGTCCGGTTCCAACTCTGACGTGAGAGTAAGTGTTGGGAATTATGTTTTCCTAACTTTGTACCGCTAGTTATAAAGTTAGTACCGATAGTTATAGTTTGTACTATTATTTATACCGCCAGTACAAAATAGTTAGTACCGTTTATAAGATATGCATGAGTTATTATAGGAAAAGATATGCATTATCTTTTACGCATTTTGTAAGTCGGTTAGGGTTTACCCTTGGTGTATTAAAGGAACCATACGGCATTAGAGAATATATCTCTCAATTTTCATAGTTAGTAATCTGTAATCTTTTAGCAGATTAATATAAATCAAAGTTTAGTTTCATTCATTGTTCTTCTTAGCAATATAAGTTAGATTCCGTATAACTTATAATTGTTCATAGTCATTGTTTCTCCTGTAGTTAGTGTGGAACTATCCATATTGGCTACAACCCTTAACAGGCTAGAAAGATCTATATTGATCGGGATCAACAGTGTGCCCTTAAGAAAGAAAATACATATAACAAATATCGAGAACAGAATACAAAAAATTTAGATCTGCTACTGTATCAGACAGTCAATACGCCGTATTGAATTAAGATCGATACGCCATATTAACTTTTTTGAATACGAATACGTTGTATATGATTTAATGCAAATACGATGTATCTGTCTCGAAAGGTTGATACGTCGTATCCAATGGATTAGGATATGCCGTATCGGTTATTCGACCAGAACAGTGAACTAAAATAATTAAATACTAAATTTACTAAAACAATTAAATAAACTATTCTAAGCTAAACTAAACTAAAAATACTGATAAAAACAAGAATCCAACAATTTCACTCCCCGGCAGCGGCGCCAAAAACTTGATGTGTCGTTATGTGTAGGTATTGAATGTTATCAAGTTTTACTATTTATATTTTGCCGAATTTACCTAAAACAACACTTTCACGGGCAGTGTACCCGATCGGTTGTAGCTTTCTTGGTAAGTAGGGTGTCGATCACTAAGAGCGAGAACATTAATTCCTAATTCTACTAGTATTTTAGTTATTCTACGTTAGTTCTAAACTATTCTAATCCTATGTCAGTCTTCGATTATTTACTTAGATACGCCGTATTATGATCAGCGATACGGCGTATCGATGTTACAGAATATACACATTTTAAATAGAGGTTTCAGCCTTAGAGACTGGCACAGGGTTTTGTGGTGACTTAACCAATTCTCTCAACTCTAACACACGCAAGGCAAATACAAAAGGTAGAAGGGCGGTCTAGCCTATTTTAAGGAAGCTGTGTTAGCCATGATTAATCCAATTTAGATGCACGGTTTGTCTATTAATCATGCAATGATTGTTTTACTATGTTGGTGTTATAGCATTCGTAAGGTTAAGGCGGGACTTCTTCCTAAATGTTATTTAATAATACTGTCACAATTACCGAATTCATCATTAAGTATACATCTATCAATTAGAATCCATCTTAGGACTTAAAGAATGGTGCTCTTAGTAAATCCTAGCTCACGGAGACTTTACTAACTTATTGCTTAATGGCTCTTTATATACTGGGAGTCCACTAGTCCAAATCAATGGGCGAGGGGTCAGAACATTACTTGTTAAATTATCTAGGGATACCTACTAGTCAACTTGTTCAAAACACCAAGGGCATAGACAACACATCAATTATGATCCTACATTCATCCTGATATATAAATTACAAATATGGAGATCTACCCCAGCATCTAGCTAGCTATATACTTTGCATTCCTAGACCATAAACGAGTGTAAATTGATAAACACAATTAACATTCAACAAGTAAGGGACAATCTAATAGACAAAACAAAACATTAGTTTTCATAAACATGGCTAACACCAAAAGGTGTTAGCCAATAACCATAGTAACCAATACACAAGTGGAATCAAACAACTAAGGTAAACTAACTGAGTTAAACGAATGATACCAAGAATCGAATAATTAACAAGAGTATAGATAATTACAAGGTGTTTCCTATGGATTGAAGCTTGATGCTAGACCTATTATGCTTTTCTTGCCTTTAGAGATTCGTCTTTTGTGGTTAAGGTTTCAAAAATATGATTAAGCACACCCTAAATTCGTACTTAGGGTTTGTATTTATAGTCTTCTGAAATTAGCCTGATACGCCTTATTCAGAAGGTGCATACGGTGTATTAAAGAGTCCTTGAAGTGGGTGCCACAAATTTAATAATCTATAATCTTCTTTGTCCTTGTCTTGAATACGGCATATGAAGATACCTGGATACGGCGCATAGATCTTAGTGTCTTCGTGGTTTCTTATGAAGTGCAGGCGCGAATACGCCATATCTTCTTGATGGATATGGCGTATTGAATGTCACGTCGGTAGCCTTCTTGATTTCTTCGTTTAATCTTCAAAATACGCACCTTTTAGTCAATCTTTACCAATTGCTCCATATTTACTGCAAACAACTATTTTAAATGATTAAGTACCAATTTATGCATAAAATATGTAAAATGGGCAATTTATATGGAATAAATGATGCAATAAATGTGATGTTATTTGATGTCATTAGTAGTGTACTATTATGGACCACTGTCCTTACGCTGACATACAAACAACAAACGGGTTAGCGAACAAAGAGGAAGTACTAACCCAATGACTGCCTCGCTCACCCTAGATAACAACCACCATTCTCGTGTAGTTAAGTAAGGATCAAGTAGTATAAAAAGGGGAAATCCATCCCTTTGGGAGATCCATCACACACACTCCGAACCATACTTTTCCCCTTGTATTCTCTCCGTAATTATCTCATACCATCAATACTTACTGTTGAGATTCTAGATTTAACGAGACAAAATAAATAAAAGAATGAAACAAAATGATCAAAATCGTCATTAATGAATTCTACAAGCTGGTAGAGAATTATGGTAGATTTGGTCACAGATATCAAAAGATGAAGATTCTAGAAGATCTCATTAAGAAGATAATGATAACAGAAGATATTTATTAATGTTTAAAAGATTTACTTGTTAATATCTTTATGTTAACTTCCTTTGTAAGTCATGATCTCTCTATATAAAGAAATCATAGATACATAGTTTTAGCATCCAGAAAACATAGAACTCTCCCAATGAGAGTCTAGAAAAATGTGTGTGTACACGTTTAGATAGTAGTTAATAGATAGTGTAGCCTCAAGGATCTCTTGATCCCTTGTTATAGGTGGTAACCAATTTATCTTGAATCAATATTATTAGGGTTGGTGTTTAATGTAAAACCTTGTCTTAGATCATTGTGTTCTTTGATTAATTTTGCTATGCTAATTCGTATTAATGATATTTGTAAAATATATCCTAGATGGGCTTAAACGATCTCCACAATTGGTATCAGAGTCTGGTGGCTCATGATCAAGGATATACAAGGTGTTTTGGTGTCAAATCTATGAAGGAAAAGAGGTACGAATTATAGTCTTAGTTATCATGTTGAATCTGGTAATATTAGGGTTTTTTAGGAACCCTAATTCGATATAACAAGAAGTTTGTTCACAATTGTTGTTGATTGGTTCGTGACAACAAGATGGTTGCTGATTGTGGTTCTTGGTTACATAATTCAAAAGTTCTTTGGAACTTATTCTATGAAAAGAATCATTAGCAGTTGATGAGAATGATGAATTCGTGACAGCCTAGTGATAGCTTTGTGACACTAAAAAGTGTCGTCTGGATACTTAAAAAAAGGTATCCTTAAACAGTGGTTATATGTTTTGTACTGCTCGTTGGTGGTTACTACTACCACGAGACACAGTACTGTTGGTGATCATAAAATTGGTGCTTTACTGACGCTAAAAAGTGTCTCAAAAGGTATGGGAGGAAGGAGCACTTTATACTGCCAATACAAGTTAGTACTGCTCGTTCAAGGAAAGTTAATGCTGCCAGTTACATGTATTTATGTTGTTCGAATACATAAAGATGAGTTAATACTGTCAGTTTATTGTTAGTACTGCTGTCCTTGGTTAATACTACTGGATTGTGATTAGTACTGCATTAGGTCTATTTTAATACTGACCAGCTTTATACTTAGTAATGTTATGAGTATTTAGTAATGTTCTGTTACATTAGTACTGCCAGAAGTTTTTGTTAGTACTGCTGCGTGAATACTTTGTGCTACTGGCATAGAGAGTTTATATTGCTAGTTTTATTCATTATTGAATGACACACACATGGTTTAGATCTCGAATTGAACAAGATGCTTTGTTTAAGGGGAAGCTAACAGGTTATGATTTTAAATGTTCTTAAATGTTTAAAGGCTCATATTTATTGGACTAATTGGTTAGGAAGATGGTTATTTATCACCTATTTGATGTAGAAGTGGAGTTTCACAGGATTGTGTTCTTATCATATCTTGTGTTACACTTTGAAGATAACTTGTTCGTTCTTAGAAACGATGTGACGAAGACTTGTCAAAATCTAGCAAAGGTGTGTGATTTTTCTTATGGTGCTCAATGCTCACATTTGCTATCACTTAGTATGTGTCTCATAGAAGATGAGGATTTTTGTCAAGAGGTTGCGATCTACTTATATTTCACAGATTTATTTATAAGTTCAAAGTCACGTGGATAGTACAAGACATAAGACACAAGTTTGGGTTGTTCTACTTCAGCATCAAGTTCGTTATACTTAGTTTTCTTTACAGTGTATCATTTATAGAGCGTACAGACATTGAAGATTCAAAGAAATGGTTAACAATTGGGGTTCAGGGATGCTTATTTGTTAAGTATGTTTCACCATTTTTTCATGTGGCATTAAGGTGAAGGTTTATACACTACTCCCCCCAACCCGAGTCATTATTACTACTGCTAGTGTGAGTTTCTACTACTCAAGTTCATTTTTCTTATTATGCTTAATGGTAGGTAATTTGAGGAGTTAGAAGACTTGGATTAGAAGTAGAAGACTTAGATTAGAAGTGTGATATTGGTTTGTAGTGGTCAAGATCAAAGTTGCTTATATTCATATGTCCCCTATTGGATTATGACAAAAAGGGGAAGAAGATGTTAACAAGTATAAGCAACTTGTAGATCCTTGATGTGGCATGGTACAAATGAAATCTACTTAAGGGGAAGTTTTTGTTTCATCCAGGGAGATGATCACATCTCAACTTCAGAGGAAGCTTTGGCTTTATGATGAAGTTCGTACACGACTTTGTTTGTTTTTTCATCATCAAATAGGGAAAGATTGTTGGGATTCTAGATTTGATAAGACAAAATAAATAAAAGAATGAAACAAAAGGATCAAAATCGTCATTAATGAATTCTACAAGTTGGTAAAGAATTATGGTAGATTTGGTCAATGATATCAAAAGATGAAGATTCTAGAAGATCTCATTAAGAAGATAATGATAATAGAAGATATTTCTTAATGTTTAAAAGATTTACTTATTTATATCTTTATGTTAACTTCCTTTGTAAGTCATGATCTCTCTATATAAAGAGATCATAGATACATGGTTTTAGCATCCAGAAAACATAGAACTCTCTCAATGAGAGTCTAAAAAAATGTGTGTGTGTACATGTTTAGATAGTAGTTAATAGATAGTGTAGCCTCAAGGATCTCTTGATCCCTATTACAGGTGGTAACCATATTATCTTGATCAAATAATATTGGGGCTTGGTGTTTAATAGTAAAACCTTATTTAATATCATTATGTTCTTTGATTAATTCCGATGTGCTAATTCGTATCAATGATATTTGTAAAATATATCCTAGATGGACTTAAACGATCTCCACACAAACCCTACTGATATTTTTACCCTTGTTTTAGGTAGTTCATGACAAGGATCTCTACCAAAAAGCTCGCTACACCTTTCAAGGATCCTGAATGAGAGTTTCGATCATCAAGGAAGCTCATCAGGGCATGAAGCCTTGAATACTTTAGTTCACCAGGGTTTGACCTATTTTCTGACCTATGAGATCTAGACAAAGAGGAAATTACATATGAAATGAGGGAATCAACTATGGAGGAATACATGACTAAAACCCGAGAAGATTATGAATCAGGTGTTGCTAGGCCTAAGATCGATGAAAAAGCTCAATTTAAACTTAAGGGCTAATTTCTTAAGGAACTTCGTGATAACACTTTCAGTGGGTCGGATAATGAAGATGCTAACGAACACATTGAAAAAGTTCTTGAGATTGTTAGATTATTCCACATGCCGGAAATAAGTCAAGACCAAATCCGGCTTTGAGTTTTCCCTATGTTGCTTACAAGAGCCGTGAGTCATTGGCTAAGAAACGAACCTGTTGGTTTGATTTGTACATGGGAAATTCTTAAGCAAAAATTTTTGAAAAAATACTTTTTGCTTGCCTAAACTGCTAAAAAAATGGAGGAAATCAATAACTTTCAACAAGAGCCCGACGATACTCTTTCCCAAGCTTAGGAATGCTTAAAAGAACTATTATTGAGATGTCCTCAACACTATTGACTAGTATGCAGGAGGTTATTTTGTTCTACAACGTATTAGATGTACCTACTAGACAGATTCTTGATTCCAAGGGTGACATCCCTTCTATGAATGCTACCAATGCTAAGAAATCCATGTAAGATATGGCTGACTATTCTCAAAAATGGCATAATGGAACATCTACTAGGGGCAGCAGTACTGATACTTTTGATGGATTAGCTGCTATTCAAGCTTAACTAAACAACCTTGGAAGGGAGATTAAGAAAGTGAATGAGAGAGTTCATGCATTAGGACTAAGGGAACGAATGGAACTTGATTTAGAATCTAGGCTAATGGGAGAAGCTTTTATCTTAAATAGATCACTTGACCACATTTATGGAGACTATATTGAATTAAATGATCTAAATGAACCCTTAGAGCTTAGAAGGAATCAAGTAGAAGACTTAGGATCAACGATTGAGGATGGTGAAGTGATTGATGAACCAATGATTGAGGAGATTAAAACTAGGAATGATAATCAAAACAATGGAATTAATGAATACCCTAGTTTTTGTGATAATGATAGGAAAATCCATATCGATGGTGCTTACAATTTGTAGTTTTCATGCATGATAGGGTTTGAACATGTCAATGCCAACTTTTTCCCTGTTTTATCAATCAACATAATGTCTAAAAGGTTCTTTAATGCTATAATGAGGAATAAAATCATATTTGAGGGGAAATTTTTTTTGGAGCCTTTGTTAATGTCCCTATTTTTGTTGGAAACTTTTATGTTATAACTGATTTTGCAATTTTATAGAATATGGATGCTTACCGTGATGAAGGAATGGGTGATGTAATTGTTGGAAAGTCATTTTGTAGAGAGGTTTGCATCAAGGCAAGGCGGTTTGATGGGACAATTACCATCTATAATAGTAATGATTGTGTGACTTACCAAAGGGTGCGATCGCATCCAAGGTTTAAACACCTAACCAATGCTTAATGTAACAAGATCCCACCATTGCTGATGGTAAGTGAACAAGACAAGCTGAATGGAGTCTCGAACCCTCATCAAAAGGTCAAAGGTTTCTACAAAGGGGTCTTGAACTTGGGACCCGAATATTTAAGGGATGCGAAAGTTGAAGAATGGCTCACACGCGGACACATGAGCATTCACGAGATGGAATAAAGGAGTTGCTAGAAAAAGTCTAACTTAAAGACTAGCTGAAAGAAAAGTGCTCACCGGGAGACAACCCGGATTTATTTTACTGTTTTATCGAGTCTGTCTTCCCAGATGCTCAATACAGCGTATTCAAGTTCACTTGATATGGCGTATCGATGCACCTAAATGTTATCTATTCTTTATTTCTATGCACTTTAGAACATTATTGTCACTTCAGTCTATATGGCATATTCATTAAACGGATACGACATATTACTCGACAAACCCAAACTTAAGATTTTGCTCCAGGTTCTTATATGGCATATTTTGGTTTAGCATATATGGCGTATCGACTTCCTGTAGCAGTTTAGGATTTATTGTTTTTTAAGTCTAACCAATACATCGAGATAGGATTGCACTTTGTTTTCTTACATCTTATGCAAGACCTTGCTGGACATACAATGAATCTGGTAGGATACTTATTTTAGAAATTACTGTGTGCATGCTATTCGTGCCAGGATTCAGACGCTCTAGCACACAAAAATTTGGCTCATAAACGCAACTTGAAGGATCATACCGAGCAAATCTCAAGGGAGTTTCTCATTCTAATTCTTTTAATTTCCTGTTTTTAATGTTATATTTATACAACGAGGTCGTTGTATATCTCAAGTGGAGGGAGGAGAATTAAAACGCCTACTTGTCCATGTTTTCACAATAAAATGCCAAATTTATGCCTAAATTTAAAAAAAAATAGCATACTTCTATGGAATTATTAGTTGCATAACCTCGCACACATAACCCTTGTTTAGATATTGTGAGAATTTAGCCATATCTGTTTCCCAATGTTTACCCAAATTCCACAAAATATGAGTGTGCCAGTGATGCTGTAGACTTTAGAACTTGGCTTAGTATATCTATTCGAGACCACAATAATAAGTACTATGGATTTAGTTGGAGTAACATTTTTAAACTGGTAAATTTCTAGGATTACACCAAAAAGCCTTTACATGTGATATTAACTAACTACACTAGTTAGTTAACCCTATATAAACCCTTTGTTTACTCTCATTTTAGAATAAGATACCCCTAGAAAAACCCGTAGAGCTATTCCTTTAGGATTAAACCCCAAATGTTTCATTACACCTATACACCTTAGCCTACCCTAATAGACTATGTCCTTATCGATTGCTAGTTGCTTTGGTGCAAAGTTTGTATATCCTATATCACGTGTGTCATTTTCAAACATGGATAGGTCAGGAAATTGCTCAACGCAATGGTGATTTTCTATCTTTGGTTAGGTCAGAAAATTGCACAATGCAACGGGAACGTAAAAGTAGTAGTTCGCTCGTGAATTTTTAGTACTTCGCCATTATGATCGGATATTAATTATCCAGATTTATCTTAGTCATGAGATGGTAAAATTCTTCATATTAGTTTCATATTTTGTTGATGTCTAAAAAAATCAAAAAAAATCAAAAAAATAAGAAAAATACAAAAAAAGATGTTTGTAGAGTATTATTGTATTAGAGTTGGTATGTAATATAAACCAACTATGTAAAAGTATGTAAAGTGGCGAATGTTACCACTAAAAGTTCAAGTTGGGATGATTAGGAGTTGACCGTTATGGGAACGA
Source organism: Tanacetum coccineum (assembly GCA_026074375.1). Classification (NCBI taxonomy): domain Eukaryota; kingdom Viridiplantae; phylum Streptophyta; class Magnoliopsida; order Asterales; family Asteraceae; genus Tanacetum; species Tanacetum coccineum. The sequence goes on from BQNB010184489.1 coordinate 11,002, forward strand.
TAACTAAAGGTTGTTTTCATTGATCTATTGATCTAGACATTTATGAGTCTGATTCGTGTTTCCTAAGCACGTTGATTATTTCGTCTAAGAACCTGAGTTAGTCTTTGATGTTGTGTCTTCATCAAGGGATGGTCAGGAAAGTAACTAGCTATATCATTCCTAGGACTCAGTCTATTTGTTTCATTTTATTTAACAACAATTATTTCCATTTCCTAATTCCTAACCATAGGTTTTACTCAAATAAGGATGTTCCCGATTCACGCATGTCTATTCCGTCGTACTACCATGTATGTGTGATTTAGCTGCCTTGTTAGTTTATTACTTTTGGGAAAAAGAATTAGAAGATCGATACCCTATATCACTCTTAGTCCTAACCCTTGGTTTTACTCAAGTGGGGGAACATTGCAATCTTGTATGTATATTATGTCGTTACGGCCATGTATATGTGTTTGTCACCCCTTCTTTTTTACGACTTTTGTTAAAGACCACTAGTGATCAACCCTAAGCCTTATCATAAGAACCCAATTTATCTTTTTAAACTTGTTACTCCTTAACTTTAGTGGTGGAGATGTGTATCTTTGCCAAGCATATGATAGAATACTCGTCATGACCGACCAATTGAGCAAATTAGTTACATGTTACCACATAGATTAGTTGAGTGATTTGAGTGTTTTCATCTTCCAAATTTGTGAGGTGTTTATTTGTATGCTAGTAATCTAATAAGAAAAATGCTTAATGAAAAATTCTTGAACCTCGATTCAAGATACATTTTTATAAACTTTTTAAGGTCTACTTGAGGAAAAGTAGGATTCAAGTGGGAGAATATTAGATGACATCAAATAACGTCACATTTATTGCATCATTTATTCCATATAAATTGCCCATTTTACATATTTTATGCATGAGTTGGTACTTAATCGTTTAAAATAGTTATTTACAGTAAATATGGAGCAATTGGTGAAGAATGACTAAAAGGGGCGCATTTTGGAGCTTACACGAATAAATCAAGAAGGCTACTGGCCTGACATTCAATACGTTGTATCCATCAAGAAGATACGGTGTATCCACGCCTGCACTTCACAAGAAACCACGAAGACACGAAGATCTATATGTCGTAACCAGGTATCTTCATACGCCGTATTCAAGATAAGGACAAAGAAGATTCTGGATTATTAAAATCATGGCACCCACTTCAAGGACTCTTCAATACGTCATACCGTATCCACCTTCTCGGTACGGCGTATCAGGCTAATTTCAGAAGACAATAAATACAAACCTTAAATACGACTTTAGGGTGTGCTTAA
>BQNB010184491.1:0-12304 GCA_026074375.1 Tanacetum coccineum
TCCTTCACGAGGTCTTGTGTAAATTCTCAGAAAACAAATGCAATTCTATCTTGGTACCTACGGTTAATTTAAACTAAACTAAATACGAGTTAGTTTGTGGAGACGGCGTATCAAATGAATAAATACGGCGTATTCGCAAAACTAACAATAATGTTTTTAAAGTGCATGAAAAATAAAGACTGATAACTTCGAGACATTCAATACGCCGTATGGTATGGGGCGGATACGCCGTATGGTATGGGGCGGATACGCCGTATTGAAGTCTGGGAAGACAGACTCGATAACAAAATTAAATAACATTCCGGGTTGTCTCCCAGCAAGCACTTTTGTTTATAGAAAAGTCTTTAAGTTAGACTTGCCCCAATTTAATACCATCCTTATAAAACAATTTGGGGTCGAACAGGATGACAAATGCTACATACAAATTCTTGATTAGGAAAATGAATGACATCCCTTTGTTAATATAATTACAAGTCATGATATTAAGATTTAATTCCTTGAAAAAAATTCAAGTTTTGAAAAGTTTATTAGATGTATCATGACTTATTTCCAAAAGCTTATTTGACCCATATGCATAGGCACCAACATCGGTATTTATTACATCAGGTAACGGTTTGACAGATAAATCCCCCGAAGAGTGTTCAATATTGACTTTATCATTATCATTGTCCGTATCCGTTTTTAATTCATCAGGATAAATTACGTTAAAAGGAAATAGATCATTAAAGTTTAAATTGTTTCGTTCCTCTTCATCATATTCGGACAATGATGTTTCATCTTTTAAATCAAATTCATCGATATGTTGAGGGCTTAAAATCGGTTCAGTTAATAAATATGATTTGGACGTTTGAGCATCATTGTAAACAATGGCTGAAAATTTATTCTCTAAATCTTTAAAGAAGTCTAAATCATCAAAATAACTGACCGTAGGCTCGGGTGACGGAAGCAATGGTATATTGACTTTCTCATTATCATTTTCCGAATCTATTTTTAAATCGTTGACAGAAATTACTTTATAGGAAAATAAATTTTTGTCGAAAATTACCGTGCAATTTTTATCGTCGGATTCGTCAAACGATATTCTAAAGTCAATTTCATCGTTGTTAAGAGAACTTACCGTAGGCTCACACGAGAGTGCTGCTTTCAGATGTCAACGTTTTGTTAAATACTATAGCTGGGAATTCAGTTTCAACAAATCTGAGGTCGTGAACGTCTTCATTATCCCAGATCTTACCATACGTCGCAGTTTTCCAATTAAACACTTTCCCACGCCTACGAGCTTTTTCTTCCTCAAGCCTGATATACTCCTCCATAGTAATGTTGGGGTCGTCCATTTTAACCTGTAATAAATTCGCTAGGAAAGAAAATTGTCAAATAGCCGAATACGCCGTATTCGGTGAACTGAATACGCCGTATTGATGATAGAGTCGAATACGCTGGGATACGCCGTATTCAACTGTCGACCAGAACAGTGTATTCAAGAAAAACAATTAAATACGCAAACAATTAAACACACAAATATACAAGCAAACAATTAAAGACAAATATACAAAATATACAGAATATACAAAAATATACACTAATCTAAATTACACTAATCCTAAGGGTTAGATCTAATCTAATGTTAAAAACCAAAATATCAAAATAAAAATCAAGATTAATTTTCACTCCCCGGCAACGGCGCCAAAAACTTGATGTGTTGTAGTGTAGGGTTGTTTTTTATATGATTCAAGTTTTAAATTTATATTTTGCCGACTCAACCAAAAACAACACTTTAACGGGCAGTGTACCCGATCGGTAGTAGTTTCGTGGTAAGTAGGGTGTCGATCACTGAGAGCGAGGTTAAATCTATCAATTTAATTAATATCTTGGTTATCTAATCTATGTTAATTCTATTCTAATCCTATGTTAAACCTATGTCAGTCTAAATCCTAATTCTAATGGAAAAGGGGGGTTTTCAGCCTGAGAGACTGGCACGGTTTGGTTGGTGACTACAATCAATTCAAGAAACTGTTACCCACGCAAGCTAATTAACAAAAGATAAAAGAGCGGTCGAACCTTATATAAGAAAACTGTATTAACCATTATTAATCCGATTAGAACGTTGGTTTGTTTATTTAGTGCAATGATTTCTTCTCTCGAGGTGGCATATCATTCTTAAGACTTAGGCGTTACATCATCCTAAGACCTAGACACGTTAATTCTGTCACAATTAAAGCATCCGCATAAAGCATCCTTATTTGCTGATTATAATCTATCTTAGGGATTAAAGCAATGGTGATCTTGTTAAACCCTAGCTCATAGAGACTTTACCCACTTACCGCTTAATGGCAATCTATACACTAGTAGTCCACTTGTCCAACTATCCAATGGAATCAGAACGTTATTTGTTGAATTATCTAGGTCACCTGCTAGTCAACACGATCAATAAACCATTGGCAATATCCAATTAACTAGTTAAGCCCGAAGCGTATCCTAGACACAGACTTAGAAGGACAATATTTGTGTAACTATTATTCTAGGTGTATAAATTACTATATGGAGAGCTATCCCGGACTCTAGATCCGCTTGGTCCACTTAGCTAGATCCAGTTGAATGATAGGTCGCATACAAAAGCGCGTAAACAAGTATAAATTGATAAACATAAACAAGCATACAACGATAAATCAAGAAATCGATATAAACAAATACCAAACATTCAGATCTTCATAATAATGGCTAATACCCGAAGGTATTAGCCTTCAAACGTCATAATAAATACAAGAGTAATAATTTAGCCAAGGTAAACTAACCGAGTTAACGAATGATACCAAAAACTAAACGATTACTAAAGTATATGGAATTACACGATTCTCTCCTATGGAATTAAATACGTTGCTCGACTTATTCTGCTCTTTTTCTCTTCTTAAAATCGACTTTTGTGGTTTAGATATCGAGAATATGATTTAGCACACCTAAAACTCATTTTTGAGTTTTCTATTTATAATGTCTGGAAGTCGGTTCAATACGGCGTATCCAATGGGTTAGATACGGCGTATTGGGGATTTCTTGGAGTAGGGACCACGTTTGATATCTTCTAGAATATTATATTGATTCCATATCTTGAATACGGCGTATTGAGTCCTCTGGATATGGCGTATAGATCTTTAATCCTCTGTGGTCTTTGGTGAGTGCAGGCACGGATACGCCGTATCTTCTTGATGGATACGGCGTATTGGTCTTCAGAATAGTAATCTTCAAAATATCTTCATTTAAGCTCCAGAATGCGCGCCTTTTGCTATGTTTCACCAATTACTCCATAATTACTGCAATTCTCAAATATAAACGATTAAGTAACAATTCTTTGAAATAACAATACAAAATAGGTTAATATCGTGGGATAAACGATGCTATAAAATAGACGTTATTTGATGTCATCAGTCTCATTACGAATAACTCAAGAAAATGTTACTTGAAGGGATGGAATCTCCGTCTCATTCAAGAATTGACATCTAAGAGAATCAAATTCGGGTCGCAAGCTGGTCAGAAAGCTCATTACGGCTATTTGTTCCCTTTGCTTTTGCATCACTTTCACATCAGCACTTATAGGGAGAAGAGAATTCAATTCCTCATACATTTTTTTGAATTCCATAACATAAGCGGTAAGTGAGTGATGTTGTTGTTCTCCATGATGAAAAGCCTTACACATACTATATATTCGAGAGATATTCTTCTGTCTCGAATAAAAAAAATCCAAATAATCTATCAATTCCTTTACATACTCACAATGATCAAGTAAAGGAATCACAGATGGTTCTATAGAGTTCATAATCATCAAGAACAAACGAGCATCATTCTGCAACCATTGATCCTTAGTCTCATCCGTAAGAGGTTTATCTTTAAGATGAGAAGCTTTTCCAATACTACGTAGATAGGTACGAACAGTTTTGCTCCATGCAAAGAAGTTGGAGCCATCAAGTTTGCTATCTGTAATTCCAGTTACTAATGGAAGTCCATCAGCATAACCACTACTACTGGATGCCTCATCATTCTTCTTGTCATTAACCATAATTTCAGATTCAATAGTCAAACTAAACCTTAATTACCAAAAAGAATCACAACCAGAAAACCCCAAACAATACCTCTAAGAACAAGTAACAAAAATAAACAGTTGCAAACCTCAAAACTTAAACAAAATCAAAAATCAAAACCTGACAACCAAGACTAGATCCCTCGGGGAATTGGTCGGAATCACAAAGTAAACAGATTCCGGCAACGGCGACCAGTGGCGCGGGGAGATGTTTCTGGTGAGATGTAAATCACACTTATTCTGGAAGCCCTAAATATATTAGTACTCACAGGGGTATTACTCTTTAGAACTAAAAACGAAACCCTAATGGGTACAAAATCCTTGCTGTGATACCATGTAAACAAAAGTAATAAACTGATAATTTAACTAATGATTTATTGAATTGATAAATAAAAGACAAACTACAGGAGTATAAATAAGCCTCACTTAGTTTGAAGGCTAAGCTAGGTTAACTAATGGGCTAGGCCCTTAATACTGACTCTAACACCTTGGACTGTGTTTTCCTGCAATTGTAATGTAGTGAGTTACATAAACATATAGATATGTATATGGTTTTAGTCACATGATACAAAAGGTGGTAACGATTAATTATAGTTTGGAGTTTTTTTTTATATAATTGTTAATTTGGGCCTTTCATTTTTAATTAACACAAATGAATTTAACAAAACAATCGTTAGTGTGTTAACAGAAAGTGAGAAAAAATCTAAATCGACACATAAAAAAAGTTGAACGCATTTATGTGAAAAAAAGTAAAGTACTTTGATTGAAAACATACCATAACTTTAATGTTTTTTTTATACCATTTGCCATTTATTAATCGTAAACAAACACACATTCTACCCAATTTCTAACTCCACATGTCCAAAATTAACTTGCTAATTAATGGTTAGTTATGTTTTGGCAAGACACAAGCTGATACGACACCGGATAAGAATGATTAATTATGACATTAACGCATGTCACGTGTTTTCCAAATTGTGACATGAAGTTGTCTTCTATCATATCATATTATGCAACTTTTTTGAGCAAAAATGATGCAAGTGTTCATGTAGATGACATTTTCTGGCCCAAATTAAGTATATAGTTTATATCTATCGCTCTTGGGAAAACCTAGTGATATTCTGAGGCTAGGCACAGACCCTCAACGACTCTTAATTTTTTGCCACTTCAGTTTTCTCTCTTTTGCGACAGTGCGACCAACATGCGATCTTTTAGACACAGTAAAGCGACCGACATCTTTTTTAGCAAACAGTAACATTTTTAAAAATAAAAAATCCATCTTTTTTACACTATATATATATCCTTTCTATTTTCATTTTCAATACACATTGCTTTCAATTTTTCAACACACAAACTATAAACCAAAAAGAATATTGTCGCTTATTTTCTCCCCCATACCGTCGAAGAATTCAAAACGCGTGTTTAGAAACAATGTTACGAAGCCGATGCGGCTCGTCAGGAAGTTATTATCACCGTAATCAAGTTGTTTGAGCAAGCAAGGGCGGCAAAAGAAGATTTGAGGAAAGCATATGCGGAATGCAAAAATATTTCGCCTCTGATTGACAATTTTTTGGACGATGAAGGCTGACAAAATTACGAGGTTAAGAGCACGTTGTGGAAATGTGTGTCAGAAATACAAGATAATATAACAATCACAAAATCCGTGGATGCACAAATAAAACAAACAGGTTGATTTGTGTTTTCGTATAGTAATTTGTATTTAATGTCGTATTTTTTATGTATTGTAATTTTATCACGGAGTTTTTTTGGAGGATATTTATAAGAAATCAAATGAAATGAAGGACGGAGAAATGACGGAGGAAATGATCTCCGTCTTTTATTTCATTTGGCTTCTTTATAAATATCCTCCAATAATACTCCGTGACTCAATGAATAAATTTCGTATTCTACTTTGTATATTCCTTGTTGTAAATAAATATTCATTCATTTAATAAAAATAGAAATTACAATACGAAACACAATAATTCTACTTGTTTTTTACATGCATCCAAACAAATTTATTATTCATTTGATGTTTTATTTTTATAGCATTTCTAAAAAAGCATCATGGCATTTCATAATCTTTATCAGATTCTTGTTTTAAATAAGTGTCAATCAAAGCACGTTTTCTTGTGGGATGTCACTGCATTCATCGTATGCTTTTCTCAGATCATCTTTAGCTATGCTTGCATTCTCAAATTCAACGTCTAAGTTCATAATCGCTAGCTGACGAACTTTATCCTCCTCAATTTGTTTCTGAACCATAGCTTTGATTTCATCGACGATATGTGAAAGCGAACAAGCCATTAAAGATTTTTAGTAGAGATTAAAAGTGTATAAAATATGGAAGAGTGGATGAAAATGTATAAAGTGTATATAAAATTGTGTATAAAGTGATAAAATAAATGGGGTATTTATAATGTTATAAAGGGTAAAATTTTAAAGTTTGAAAAAGTTTTTTTTTATATTAATCCAACGGTATAAAGTTTACTTTTTAATCGTGTATATACTTAGTGGAATTCGGACTTATTCATTTTTTTTGCCTCGACCGATCAAGAAAGACCGAAGGGTTGCAATGACGGCGACCGGGTCGGCAGTGGAGCGATCAGACAGGACGACCGACCACCGACCGACCACTGCACCCAGCCATAAGCCCATACTTTAAAAGTCCATCAAACATCAAAAATAAAAGGAATTAAAAATGAACATGGTAAAATAACAAATTAGAAACAACATAAATCAAGTTGATATCTTGCAATATCATTTCAGAAATAAGTTATTTCATTTCCTGGAACCTTATAGTGAACACAATATCTGACTTGATATGTAAAATTTAATATTTAAGAAAGTCATATACTCTATCCATCAATTCTGAAATTTGTCATGCAAAAAACAAAAAACATTCTCGTGGTTATCAAATCTTACACTAATTAACTTTTTCCGATACTAGTGGCAAATATCATCTTCAGTACGTAGGCCAAACGCTTAGCACCATTACATGTCTCCCGGACTTGGATGACAATCTTACGCCTAGTTTAAGAATACCAAACATTCCACAATTCTTTAAGGCACCCCAAACACCATTGATCTAACCCACACTCAAAGTCACCACCATAAACACCAACGCTACATCATCTATAGCCGTCACCACCATATAGCGACATAATATGTAATCCTATTATAATTTCATAAGTGCTGCAAAACTCATTTTCTTGAACACAAGTGTGCAAATAACTTAACATTCATTCTTTATACACTTTTCCGTAGTCAACGCACCATCATTACCAGCCATGTGTTCTACAAATTTGAACATTCATGAGATTTTGATTATTTAATTCAACTTTAGAAAGGGTGTTTGACAAATATACTCAAAAATAACCATTTTACACTTGGCTTAATTTATGGAGGGATGTAACATGCTTGAGTCTGTCTAGACGGCCTAAGGGAAGATATTATCGGCAAAGGATAATTATTTTCAAATTCGACAAACTCATTTTCATTAATGTTGAACTTTTAAAAACTACTGTTATTATTTTATTACTTGGTGAACAAAATGTCATATATTTCCACATGACAAAATACTTGCATAGGCACTTCTAATGAAGTATGAGACTTGCAACCTTTTATTGATACAATTATACCTGTAGGTGGCATATTGATAGTGTTTTCAGATATGCCATATTTATTTTAATTAATTAATGCACTTGCATCACGCATATATTGAGAGTGTTTTCAGAAATACTTTCATATCATACCCGAAATGACGAAGTAGGAAATGATGAATTAGACGAGACAGCGCATTTTATAGATCCACCTTAGTGAAGGCTGCTAAGTGCTAACGACGGCCAGTCAATTCCATCATCATCATCTAGTTTTGGTGGCTAATGTTAGATGAGTAGATGTTGATGGTGGAGTGATGTGTTGAACCAATCCATTTATTCTTATCTTAATTCTTAAGACTTAAAACAAATTTGGATGATTGTTAAACTTTTGTAAGTAAAGTACTTGTAATATGTGGGAAGGATCAAAAACTAGAATAATAAGAAGTATTTTTAATTACAAATCTATATCTATATCTATAACCTATATAGAAGAGAGTTTTGAAAAACTCATATTGGCCTTAAAATCTAGAAAAAACGACATGTGTATAATCAAAAAATAATCAAGGGCTCACATTGAAATATAACATCGGACATTTAATTCTAAAAAAAAAACCCTTCCAACTATCAACTAGAGCCTCTCACCTTGAATCAACTACTATCTCTAGATCCGTGAACAAAAAATATCGATTCAAATTCATTAATAAACACCGATTGATTCCATAACTCTAATCATTCATCTTTGAATTAACAAAAAAAAAACCCAAAAAATAAGAATCCCCAATCTAATGAATTAATTATACAAACAAAACATGATTTCTTCAATCTACAGGTCGGTAATTGTGATAACCGGTAAACTTTTTCTGAGTCTTAGTATTTTAAAATACTATAATTATATTGGTGTCTTTCGATTTTGTCAGTTTTCTCGGAGAAAGCTAAAAAGTTGACTTCGGTTGACTTATTTTGCGTGAAACGGTTACAATTTAACCAGGTGTTGAGAGAGTCTTGAGTTTCGTAAGTGAATCGCTTTTGATTCATTTTTCCGTATCAGAGTGTTTATGTTGTCATTTTAATGCTTTCCGGGAAGTTTTCCCGTGTTTCGCGAAAATCGTCACACAACGCGTACCGGCACGACAGTTAATTTGAGAATGGGTTTAATAATCGTGAGTGAATTTAACGAACTTATTTGTTAAGTAATTTCATAATTTGAAGTAACGTTCGTCTAGAACGCAAATCGTTGAGGTGTGATTTAAAAATTATCGAAAACGGGTGTTTTCGTGAAATTTAACTTAAAGTCCGTAATGGTCGTGAAAGTGAAGTAGTTGGACAAGTCTAAAATGACAAGTCATATTTTGAAGTTGAGATACTTCTAAACTTGTGAGAATGGTTTTGGTTAAATTTAAACTAAACTCGTATTTTGGTCCCGACATGTCCGATAATGTTCAAATGAATTTTGGGAAATTTAATATGGAAATATGTCGTGTAAATAACTCAGGTTCTTGGAAAAGTGTTTTTAAGTTCAATAAAAATACTAAGGAACTTCAGGTAACGTTTTAAATTGATGAACTTTGAGTTTTAAGTGAACCCGACATAAAAAGAAGCAAACTCGAACCACCTAGAATGCTATGACCGGTTAGGAGCAACAAGGGAACAAGATGACATTTTTTTAGCTACATGGGAGTACATATGTTTTCTCACCACCTCAAACACGCATTCATGCACCATTTCAAAAATCAGACAAAACAAAATTTACTCTCTTTCTTTCTCTCTTGAGTTCGGACGCAACCACAAGAACAAGAAAAATTCATTTTTCAAGATTTAGCAAGATCACTGGGTTAGAGAACATTATCGGGTTGATATCTAGTAGTCCGGGTTATTGATTAAACTACGTTTGGGTAGTCGGTTTGTATTTGTCTCGCTTTTCAAAAACCTTTTTTTGTTAGTTTATCTAAACCCTAAATAAGTTGTACTTTTATGGTTATTATGATGATCTTGAGCTAGTTGTACGGTGCGTTTGTTAAAAATTGAAACTTAAAAGTTTGAAACAAAATGAAATAGGGTGCGTTTAGTTGACGAGGTCAAAGAGGGGAAAGAACAAAAATGGTTACTTTTATATTATGGTTGTCTTGGTAAAGTAACTTTTGTGTCAAGTGCTTATTTCGAATTATTTTGAAACTTAGCTTAAAAATAAGCTAGTTAGGGCTTATTTGGTTTTGGGCTTGTTTGGTTGGTCTCGGCCCAACGAAAAGAAGGAAAAGGGGTATTGGGCTTGACCCATTTATCTTATATTCGACTTATAGCTTATTTTGGTTTCGGCTTAAATTCGGCTTATGGCTTATTTGGTTTCGGCTAATATTCAGATTATGGCTTATTTTGGTTTCGGCTTATGGCTTATTTTGGTTTCGGCTTATATCCGACTTATTACTTATTTTGGTTTCGGCGTATATTCAGATTATGGCTTATTTTGGTTTCGGCTTATATTCGGCTAATGGCTTATTTTGGTTTCAGCTTATATTCGGCTTATGGCTTATTTTGGTTTCGACTTATATTCGGCTTATGGCTTATTTTGGTTTCGGCTTATAGGGCTTCGGCCTATTTTGTTTCAGTTTATATTGGGCTTATATATACATATTGGTATTGGGCTTATGTTTCGAATTTGGGTTTATATATAAATATTGGATTGGGCCTGTATATTGTATTGGGCTTATATTTTGAATTGGGTTTATATATAAATATTGGATTGGGCTTATATATTGGTATTGGACTTATATTTTGGCTTCAGCCCAATAAAGTATAAATACTAGTGTTTCTTTTAAAATTAATCGGGCTAATTATAAGACTATTAATGGGCCATAAGGCCCAATGACAATCGACAAGTAAAATGGCTAATGGACCTAAATGAGATTGAAAGTGATTAAGTGAGAATTAATAAATGTTATTGGGTTACGGATACATACGGGAGTGAAAAATGGTTAAGATGGGCAAGTATAGTCATGTTTGGGTAAACGATTCATGATTTTGGATTTTTAGCATTTTGTCGGAACTTTGAGAAATTTTGGAAAGTGTTGAAATTAATGTTTGAAAACCTTGGGAACCTTTTACAAACGAACGGGTCATGTCGAATTTTATAAAAATGAATCACACTGAGAAAATATTATAGAAAACTTATTTCGTGTCGATCCGACTAAAGCACAAAAGATAATTTTTAATGAACGTTAAGTGTCACGATTAAACGATCGAAAATGGTTATACTAAGATGGCAAGACTTTATACTTACCCCGTTTAGCATGATAAAAAGATGAAAATAATAAAATATTATTATTTTATTATCATATATATGTTTAAACATATATATCTGATCATTACGAAGATGTTTATTCTTTTATTTCGTATCTTTAAGTTTTTACTAATTTCTTGTCGAATTTTCTCAAACCGTTTAGACAGTTATTTAGTTTTAGTTGTTGGGTATATTTTTGAGTATTAATTGTTGATGTCGCATTTAGCCCAAATGCATCGAGTTGTTTTACGAAGTTACCACACAACCATGATACCAAAACGTTTTGTAATAAGAATGAGGGTTTTGTAATAATAATAATAAGGGTTTTGTAAGGAGAACAAGGATTTTGTGTGAGTAAGGACAAACGCTTGTACAATAAGGCAATTTTGTACAAAATACTAATAAGGCGAAATTAATGTTAGGTCGTGGCCGGGTACCGTTGTGCGTTGTGTAGAGATTATTTGTGCGGTTATTATCATCTGTTGAGGTGAGTTCTCGTAGCCCCACTTTTTAAATCTTTTCCGTTGGGGGAAAATGATACTCAAATGTGTTTTGAACTGATTTTCTGAATTGTGCAAAACATGTTTTTTTTGGGACAATGTTATGTGCTTATGAATGCTATGTGAATATTATGTGGTTTGATTGTACTTGCGTGCATCGAGGTGCATGGCAATGTATGTGATTAGCATGGATTTTCTATGTTTGTGAAAGGTCTGCCCTAAGTAAATGCTCCAGCTGGTAGGCCTTTAGGTGCATATGACCTCGGAGTTGCGACTCCAAGAGCATTGGTATATGCTGGTGTGATGACTAGTGGCGATGCTAGGTCATGGTACATGATTAGCGGGGATGCTAAGTCATGGGGTTTTGAGTGATTTTGCATACATTCACTGTCATAATGCACAATTGTCCACTGTTTGAAATATTGGCACAACGACTGGGTTTTCTCCAAACCTACGAGCTCACCAACATTATTGTTGACCATTTCGAGTATCATTTTCAGGTGTGCTACGAACCAAGGTAAATCGGGAGAAATGGAAATTTAAGAAGTACACATGTGGGGTGTTGACTTGAGTCTTGTACATTTTTAATTCAAAAATGTAAACTTGTGAGTATTGTAAAACTAGATCTTTTGTAAATTTGAAGGTATGATCTTGTATCTTGTACGATGTAACTATATCGTCGCATCATGTGTTTCCACCATTGTCGGGGTGTGACAGATTGATAATCAGAGCCAAGGTTATAGAGAATGTCTGTTTTTATAAAAATAAAAACGCAACTATAACCAACAAGAGTTTTTGAAAAACCTCAAACATGATAAAAGTTAACTAGCCCGAGCGGTTCATAGTTTTCCTAAATTAC
>BQNB010184492.1:0-12304 GCA_026074375.1 Tanacetum coccineum
TCCGTGTATTAACGTGTGTGCCCCCAATAGGCTCACATATTCGTAATGTATTCGTGTCATTCGACTACCATAATCCAACAGAAGTGACTTTGTTGAAAAATCGAAGGTGATTATGAGGGTCTTGTCTACCCGTGAACTTATTACTTTGCACAAGATTAATCAAAGGTTGTTTAAGCTCAAAATTGTTTGCATTTATCGGTGGAACAACTATTGCATCTTCGTATCCCTCGATGGGAGCTTGTAGCATTTGAGCCATGGTACGATTGTCGGCCATCTCGGGTTCCTCAACAATAACCGTTGTTAATTGTTGTTGTCGACGATTTCGATTACGAGCTTGAGATCGAGTGCGCATGCACTAAAAATAAAGAAATTAAAAAGCAAACAAAAATTACACTAATATTTTTAGATTTTTTTAGCAATCTATTTTAAACGGATACACGGAAGACAACTTAAAACCAAATAATCAACTTACTTCACGGTAACTCTCAAAAATTGCTTTTCAAGGTGAGCCGTACTTCGTAAGTGACACAAATGGCAAGTTTTTAAATCTTTGGTTCGATTTGGGAACTATATTCCAAGTTCACCGGAAATTGAAATGATAATACCTCGATTGAGAGTATTATATGTTGGTGTTCTTTTACCAACTTTGTTAATTTTATTTCTTTTTTTTAAAAGGACAATTTTTTATATTTTTGATTCTTTTTTTTAATATTTTTTTATATGATAGCTATACTAAAAAGAAAAAGAAAATATTTTTTACTTTTTATATTTTTTAAATTTTTTTTTGGATTTATAACAAGAATGAAACTTTCGAGGACGAAAGGATCTTCAAACCAAATCAACAAACAAAAAACAAAGGAATCTTAACACAAATTCCCCGGCAACGGCGCCAAAACCTGATTGCAGTTTTAATACACTATAAAATATACGATATAATATCACAAGAGCAATTAAGAAAATTCCCTAAGGAAAATTCACTCTCAAAAATATATATAATATAATATATAATACGTATATTTAACCGGGAAGAATGATCACCCGGGTCGTTTCCCCAACGACTTGTGCAATTGAAACCTCGTTTAAGCTCGGATTATGATTTGAATGAAAGCAAAGATATTTTTATGATCTATAACTACCAAATAAGAGCAACAAGTAAAAATGAACAATTTAAAGCAATTAAACACTAAAAAATAAACGGGAAACAAATAAAACGCGACAAATAAGCAAGTAAATCAGAGATATAGCTTACTATATTGTCGAAAAGGTGGTGAAAAAATATACAAATGATGAATGATGTTGGTATTTGTTTTTTATGTTGGTGTTTATTTTCGAAGTTTTTATTTGTTCTCTAAGTTGTGTTCGTTTTTGAAGTTAGATGTTTAAGTTTTAGCTTGTAGACCACTAGATCTTGTAATGGCATGTGTATTTCGAATGTTTAAATCAACTTTTGTTTAAATACTTACCAATATAGTTGGTTAAACCTCTTATGCGTGCATTTGAAGTTGCACTAATGTTGTGCCATATTGATAAAAGCATAGTCTTGACAAGTTAGCAATTTGTATACATGATGAGGTGTCATTTTGTATACTTTTCGGGGTCATTTAACCCCTAAAATCATGCAAATATGCCCAAATTATGCACTTAATCATTTATTTTTGTTGTTTTAGCATTTAAGAAGCATTTGGAAGAAATACACGTGATTTGGGCTCAATTTGGGAAGAAACGGTACAAAATGAAACTCTACATGATTTTGATCAAGATATGGATTCATAGTGCATGGAGACGGCGTCTGATGTGTCGTCGTGTAGGTTGTTATTTTAGTTATCAAGTTTTACATTTATATTTTACCGACATTACCTAAAACAACACTTTAACAGGCAGTGTGCCCGATCAAATGTAGTTTCGTTGGTAAGTAAGGTGTCGATCACTAAGAGCGAGAACGTTAATATTTTATTCTATCAATATTTTAGTTAACTAAATTAAGTCAATTTAAACTATGTCAATTCTATTCTATGTTAAACCTATGCTAAACCTAGTTCTAAATATGCTCTGAAACAAGCTTAATGAATAAAGTTGTTCACTGAAAGTGGGCTTTGACTTTGTTTCTCTAAAACAACTATAAATAACTCATAATTTAAGCTTCAAACATCTAAAAGCTAAAGAAGTTAGAAAGCTTATAATGTGGACTATCTAAATTAATCGCTACTTGACCTAGTACACATAAAAATTAACTGAATGATCATTCAAATTAGTAACTCTGGATTTAGACCAAAGGACATCAATTTACTAAGCTAATAAGCTTTATAAGATGGATACAGTGCTTGAAGGCTTATGAGAACTTAAACAACTAACTACAAGCTAAGAATTTTAATTATAAAAAGCGTACTTCTACAAGCTTAGAATCTTAAGTTTATAAACTAATCTTTAAGAATACTGTTTTGGCTTTTTGAAATTTTTGTGACCTTTTCGTCAACAAATTTAAGCTAACAATTAAGACCGAAATGGATAATTAAGCTCAATGATCTTATATATAGCTATTTAAAAATACAAGCTACATTAAATTTTAAGCCTAAATCCTAGTATTACTAACTATTTTGTAACTAAAAAGGCAGCAAGTGGTAACTATGGTTACCATCTGCTAGTGTAAACTGAAAGATGCCAAAAACTCAATATGGCATAGTAATCAATATTAGATTAAAACTGCACTTGACCACACTCAAATAATTCTCAGTGGTTTTTTTAAAACTCTAACCAAGCAAGATCTAAACATTGGAAGCGCTTAGATCAATTTTCCAAATAGCAATAAGAAAAGGTAAAAGTACCCATGGTGCACTAGGTAACAATGATATATAGCATAACTTTTGAAAATTACTATATTCTAACATGATTAAATTTCTTTATCCTTTTGATCTTAAATGGAAACAAAGCTCACTCAAACAAATTGCACTAAAACTTTGACTTTCGGAAAGTCTAAACTAAGATATACCAAACAACCCCTTTTGAAGGAGAAGATTATTTGAGCTTTTGAAATGTAAACTATGTGAATGAATATTTGAATACCCAGATTTTATTAGCTTAAAACGAAACTTAACTAACATGATTTTAAACACAACTGAATTACTAATCCTAAGGATTTAACTATGATAATGATATTTTTTTGGTTTTTATGTTTTATGACAAGTTATTATAATAACTATGACCTAAAAACTGATTATAAAGCAAAAACAGATAATCTAATATGATTAATTAAGCTAGGATGAAACACAAATATGCAATAATAAGCAGATGATTAAGCAAATAAGAATATTAATAATCTAATTAAGCACTTGAATTTTAAAAATAACTAGAACTATAAATACAAATAAAAAGTAAAGAAGACTTGCAATCTAGCCTAGCTTATACAAGGCTGGCTCTATGCGCTCTCTAGAGCTTATCCTACTGCCTCCATAGCTTATAAATATGCTAGGGAAAAAAGTTCATTGGAGTCCTTCCATTTTAGATCTCCTTCCACGAATTATAAGTCCAAAAGCAAAAGTAGTTAACTTCTGATTTTAAAGTTAGGTTATAAGATTGGTTAAGCTCATAATCAAGAGCTTTTGAGTCTCTTGAAGTGCTTAATAGAGCTTATTTGCTTATTGAGACAGATTGGCTTATTTAGAGAGGATTATGAGTTGATAAGAAAAGAGGAGCTTCTATAACAAAAATTAAACTAATTTTCAGTAACATTAAACTGATTTACATTACATTAAAGAAAATTAAGTTGATTTTAAATCATATTTCATTAAGCTTTGAAAAATACACTAGGCTAATACTAGAAGGAAGGGACCATTTTGCGTGTTGTGGAAGTGAGGGGTTCCATTTATAGCCCTGAAGGAATCCTTCTAGGCCTGAAAATCTTGTTAGACGCGCCCATCAATCTTAGCATCAAATCAACCAATCATTGGGTCTTATATTTGAAGCGTTGGATCATAAGTGACTCACACGGATTACCAAGTGGCAAATTCGTTAGAGGCTCTCTTGAGCTTCTTTATGAGTGATTTAGTACAAAAACACACTCCTTGTGTGCTTTCTTCAGGCTGACGTGTGCGTCATTGTTTTGTTAACTTAATTAGAGCTTGGCGAGATGACTAATTTGTTCCTTGCACCAATTCAGTGTTAACTACACTTGAAAGTCCATTTTATCCTTCAATATGAAAAGCCCTTTGTTAAGAGGTGAGTGGTAATTTGTGGACGTACGATGAACGTAAATTGTTCCTTCGCGCCTTTTTTAATAAACTGATAAAAAGGGTAAAACATTTAAAACTTGGGTTTGTATGGCATATTTAGTAATTGTGTTTGGTATATCTCAAAGTGTAGTGTAAAAGACTTTCTGGAAATGACTATTCAGTCCCTTGCGGTTTATTGAAAGGTTAAATGGGACTATGGGTTTTGGGCTTATGTTTGGGCTTTGTGTATCTGGGTAGGGTAGTTTTTAGGTTTTGAGGCCATTAAGAAGTTTAGGACTATTTTTGAAAAATTTTCTGAAACTTAGAGGACTAAAGTGGAATATTTTGGATTTTGTCCTTTATGATTGACTTCTGTGTGACATAAACGATGACTGGAGCGTTTGGACTTTTTGGCTTGGGCTTTGGTCTTTTTGTTCATTCTTCTGTTCTCGTGTCCGTGTTTGCTTGTTTTTGATGGTTTTCTTGTGATTTCTGATATATCCGTACCTGCACACACAAAACACAAATACAAGCATATTTTGGCCATTTTTGATCGGTTTTGGGCTTATTTGGGTCATTTTAGGTATAAATGGATATGTGTATTTTACACTTATCACTATACGTTCGTTCTCGGTGATAGCTAGTCACCCGAACGGGATGGTCAATCCCAAATAGATCTATTCATAACATTCGCGCTCACATAATTTAATTAACAACTACATCTATGCAATTGACAGTTCATGATAATGGGCTCAACTTGGGTTATCGCTACTTAGGCAAACATGTAATCAATATAAAATATCCACTTGCATCCAATTTATAAAACAAAGCATGTTTCCACCCCATTGTATAAATCATGTGAAATCGTTAAAAATGTAGGCTAATGAACTCACCTTGAGTTTGATAATCTAATATCACAGATAAATGCGTTGACGCAAATATTGTCAGATGCAACCTATTTAATTTAAGGTCGTATAAGTACCATGTACTTTGATTAACTAACATCATATACAGGTCTATGTTAGTTACATCATACTATCGTTCGGGGCTTTCATAATTTAGAGGTCTATGTATGTGATGTTATCATCTATGAGGAAGCTAGGGACACTTCAAATCGTAAATCTAAAACTACGTCGATAAGCCACCATTAAGAGGCTCTCATTATGAACTCCCTTTAGTAATATAGTACTTTGATAACCACATTAATTCTACTATTGTTCGTATCACCATCTAATTGTTTTGGTAAAATTGTGTTTAATAAGTAAAAACGTTTATAATTACCGTTTTAGTAAATATAGCATAACTTTTGCGTTTAAGCCCGATTTTGACGTTTCCTATGCCCATGCTTTCGTATTAGGACTGAGTTTATCATAATTTGGACATTTTCATATTTTTGATCCTCTGATGAACAGTACTTTTTACTGTTCACACCAGTTATAAAGTTATTTTTATAGTTTTAGTTATCGTAAAACCCGTAAACGTCATATTTTATTCGTTATAGCTCCGTTTTTAGCGATTCTTTCGAGCACGTTCCTCGTAATTTAAGTTAATATTTTTTTCTAGGGGGGTGTTTCTGACAAAAATAAATGTTTCTGTCATGATATAGTGCTTTTTACTGTCATAGTTTTATAATTTATTTTTATAAACTTTTAATTACCGGTAGCTTGCAAATTCATAACTCTGTTCGTTATTAAATTGATAAAATTATGCATGCTTAATTTTCATTTTTTGGCAATCTAATTAATATGTATTATTTGTTTAAAAATACCAAAACTTGCTGTTTGAATTATTTTTATAAAAAAGTTTTTATAAATTCTTTTTGACTCCGTTTATTAACGTATAATACTTGTTTTTACAGTATCTTTTTCGTTATTTTCCGTTTTTCGAGTTTCTTATCCATTTTCTCGGAATCAGTCATGAGTCGTTATTTTTTTTTTATATTGTCAAAATAACTGTTTGAAATTCGAATTATGAACAGCCCCTTAAGATATATGATATTATTACTTTAGTTAACTTGTTATAAACACTTATTACTATAATATTTACCACAAAATCTCTTATTATACTATGTCCATTATTCATTTTATATCACTTAGATCCCTATTTTTGTCATTGAGTCCAAGTTAACTACTCCATATACTCACATGAAATCATATACATCCGTAAGTAGACTTTTACTTCCTGTTGTTACACTTTTATATATTTTCCACTTTAATCAACATGTTACCATACTTATAGATTCATTATTCCATGATATATAAAACAACATGACATAAGAAAAAGTGTACAAAAGCTTAATCACAAGTAAAAACCCCTTTTACATATTCAAAAGTCTTAAATGGTGATTTTTTTTTATAAAACTTCTTTTGCATATAAAATCATGAAAATGAAAAAGTTAAAGGTTTAATAACCTATTTGTGATGAAGTATTTTTAGAAAACAATTGCATAAGGTTTGTATCAACCCAAAGTTAACAAGCTTAGAAAACCCTAGTTTTCTTTTAAAAATCCTAGCTTTCTTCCTTTTCTTCAACACTTGAAATGATTAACCAAGGCTTCAAAATACTTTAAGGTATCTTAGATATGTTATATGAGAGTGTATAAATGAGGTAGAAAAGTTTGTATGGATTTGGTAAATGAGTAGGGGTGAGCCATGGGTTGGCTAAGAGCACAAAGGGGGAGTATTGTTTGATTTCTAGTTAAGTGTAAGACTTGTATGTTTTTCCTATCTCTAGTATACATGTATATATGGTAAGCCTTGGTCAAAAAGTATGCAATAGCTAGTCAAAAACAACATGAGGGTTTTGATGAAGACTTATGGTTAAGACTAGACAAGTTAAGGCTAGTGTTTAATGCAAGTGAAGTACAAAGACTACTTGCAAGATTTTTCTTATATTTCTTATATAAATTGCAACAATTTCATCCTATGTATGATATATATAATATATTTTTGTAACTTGTATGTATTGGGTATAAAAGTGGGTATTTGTTGAAGCGTAGATTAATTAACGTGGTTCTGGGTATGCCTAAACGTACTTTATCGCGAAACGTACACACTTTACGTAAACGATAAAATATAAATATTCAAAGACCATAATTATTCTCAAAATATTTATTTAATACTTGCTTGATGTAATCAGTTTATAGTTTGAGCCGTTTACATTGAACGCTAATTTTTAGCGTACGCGATTTAACTTAACGTTTACGATTTAAAAGTAAACGCGTGCAATACAAAAGATACATTGTGGATTTATTGACGACGTCAATGACCCTAAAACACAGGGTGTTATAGACTTCCCCCGTTAAACGAGCCTTGTCCTCAAGGCTTACGATGCAGCACTTGACGACGGGGCGTTTTTCTTGAGTGCAAGAGGCTGTGGGATTTCTTCTTGAATTGGTCTTCACGTTCCCCACGTGAACTCAGGACCTCTCTTGGAGTTCCATCGAACTTTAACTAATGGGATCGGCTTCGCTTCAACCGGTTTAATTCACGGCCCACTATTTCTAATGGTTCCTCAACCATAATGAAGCGTGTCATCAAGATGAAGTCCATCCAACGGATCCGGCTAAATTGGGTCGTCGGAATGAACTTTTTCAGGTTAGATCACATGGAATGTATTATGAAACTCTGCTTCAGTTATTCAGGAGCCGAGCTTGTATGAATCCTCTCCAAACCTTTTCTAAACCTTGAAAGCGAGGTCCAACTCATGGGGTTTAAATTCCCCATTTGCAAACGTGATGGAACCTTTTCCAAGGCGAAACTTTAAGAATAAATTTTATCACCTACGACGTGGGAATTTCTCATTGCGTTTACGCGTTCTGGTCGGAGGTAAATCTTTCTGTCGATCTCGGAGGCTTGCATCCTTTGCTTGATTTGGATGATTTTCTCAGTGGTCTCTTGGAGAGATAATGGCCCTCGGTGTAGGTAATTGCCATATACCTATGAAATTCAAATATAGTGTGTTTCGTTACCTATCCGGCTAACACAAACAGGATTCCTCAATCCCGATAGATCTATCCACAATATTCGCGATCACCCGTAAGTGATTAACGATCCATGATAATGAGGGACTTTTGGCATAAAGTAACTTAGACATTAATTGTAATTATATCAGATTAGCATATAGTCTGGAAAAACACTTGTATTCGTAATTTACAGCATGTATCCCCCTTACAGGTTTATAAAAACATTAAAGAGATTAAAAGTAAGGCTATGAACTCACTAAGTCCTTGAAAAGCAATCACATTGTTATAAGATAAACGAGTATGTAATAGAGTTTGTAACAAGTCCATCGATATCATGGCCACTTGCCACTTCAAGTCCATTTCTTCAAGGTCATATTCATCAATCTGTTCCAAATCCTCATGATCCAATTGAGGGCAGCTAGATTGATTAGCAAGTAATGAGTATGATGAAGTTTGTTCATACTTTGAGTTTTGGCCAGAAAGATTGGGAACACAATAAGCGGTACTAACTTCATTAGTACTGCTGGTGTTCTCAGAGACAAAAGCTATATTTTGTGGGCTTGAGGATGATGATGCAGTAGAGCCTTTTATATCACTTTCAAAGACTCTTAGATTATTGTATAAATCATCAAAACTAAGACTGTCTACCCCTGGTTTGGTTCTCATAATTAGGGAAACTTGTGACCAGGCAGAAGGTAGAGATCTTAAGAACTTTTGATTAGCATCCTCAGTAGATACACCTGCTCCATGAATCTCTAACTGACTTAGAAGACTTTGGAACCTATCATAACCTTTGTGAAGCCCTTCTGTGTTGGATACTGAGAATCCTTCAAACTGTTGCTTCAGAATATACTTTTGCATCTTCTTGGATTCGTCATTTCCACCAAATCTTGATTTAATGGCATCCCACATTTCTTTTGCATCTGTCATCTTATGAAACTTAGCAAGATGATCTTCTGGTAGGGACATAAGCAAGGTGGTCCTTGCTTTTCTCTCTCTTTCTCTGGCTACTATTTCTTCTGCAGTTCTAGGAGGCAGAACCTTAATTTGTCCTGATGTATCTGTAGTGATTGATACAGGACCATTCCCATTTTGTATTACCTCCCAGATTGGATAGTCTGTATGGGCCAAATAGTGCTCCATCTTCATAGCCCAGATGTCATATTCTCCCTTTTTGAGAATAGGCAGCTTGATGGTTGAAACTGTATGAGGAGTTTGTTGGGTTTGTGTTTGTGATGATGGTGGAGGTGGTGGTGGTGGTGGAATTTCATCTTGTGATGTTGATGCAGACATGTTGAGGGTTTATTGCTGTATTTGATTGTTCTTCTTATTCAGAGTTTCTCACAGGCTCTGATACCACTTGTGAGTCCCTAAACGAATAGATCTCTGCAGCCTATTAAGGTTGATAGCCAAGATGTATAAATACAACTGACTATATAGAAACACTGATTATGAATACTATGTGTTAATGCGGAATCTTAACACAAGTACTAAGAAAAACAATGTATAACTAAATAACAACTTCTATTAATCTGCTTTGAACAATTACAGATTACTAACTATTTTAGATATGATATTGTATGAGATTTCTTGAGGTCGTCTCTAACTATGCTAAGAGAAATCCTTTTATAGACTAAGGATAAACTCTCACAAGCTTACAAATCGCTAACAGATAACACATATCTTTTCCTAGAATATCTCATACATATCTCATAAACGGTACTAACTATTATCTTGGTTCAAGGTTAATCTCTTGGCAGTGTAAAAAGCAGACTATGGTGGCTAACTCAACTACTGAAGCTGAATACATTACTGCTTCTCACTGCTATGGTCAAGTTCTTTGGATCCAAAGTCAGATGTTGGATTATGGATTTAATTTTCTTAACTTCTATTTATGAGTCATACATAAATATGGATCCTCATGAATTCTCACATGTCTATCTAGTCTTTTCTAGTTTGCTTATGATGAATAGAGGCATGTTGTTGTATAATTATTGAAGATAGAGTTAAAACTGTTAAGGCAAATATTAATACTGCTAAGTCTAATTTGTACTGCTAGACAAAAGAGGTCGGGACACTAAGATACCTCAGTCTGGTGGTCCCCCTATAAAGGTTGGTGATGAGGCTGTCCATAAGGAGTTGGGTGACAGAATGGAAAGGGCTGCCACTACTGCTTCTAGCTTTGAAGCAAAGCAGGACAGTGGTAACATAAACTAAGACCCAATCCATGACAACACTTAATGAGCTGAGTTCTTAGGGAATTGGCTTAGGTAGTGGTCCCAGGTGCCAATAAACCACATTGGGGATGTAGATGCTCAAACTAGGTTTGAGGCTGCATCTAAAAGTCCAATGACACACCTCTCTCAAGAGTTAACACACTTGGAAGTGAGGAGGACAGTATGGAACTAAAAGAATTGATGGCACCTTGTACAAAATTGTCTGATAATTGAGAGATTTTGGTGAGCATAAAAGAAAAGAGAGATGTTGTGAGCCAAAAATAGAAAGAGAGATGTGTGCTTAAAAACAGAAAGAGTGAATTGGTGAGCAAAAATAATTAAGAGATATTGTGAGTTTAAAAACAGAAAGAGAGATTGTGAGAATCTACATTGGAATGAGCTTAGAGTTAATACTGCTTGGCATAAACTTAATACTGCCAGTATTAAGTTAGTGCTGCCAGGCATATCTTTATACTGCTGGACAAAGTTACTACTGTTAGGCTTCAAGTTAGTACTGCTAGACCAAACTTAGTACTGCTAGGTGACCGTTAGTACCGTTGGTAGCATAACAGAATTTCATCAATTAAAGAGCCATTGAGATATTTCTGCTAACTACCTAGCTTATAGGGTTTGACTAAATGGAGAATTCGTGATATTTCTATAAAATCATAAGATTTTGTTAGCCTTAAAATATGGTGACATATCCGGAATTACATTAGTTTATTTATAGCGTGACACGTAGGGACTAATAATGACTAGTTACGATAGTTATGTGTCATTAGGACTATAAATACCCCCTCTATACTTCCATGGAGGGGTGAGGATTCATTTTACTTGTAATAAGGTGTGTGTGTTTCTCTCTCTAGAAAACACACATCTTTCCTTTCTCTTACTAAATAATACAATGGAAACTTATTTGTTTAATCCTCCCCGACCTCCGGATCATTATCTCTTGTTAGTGATATCTAATTACTTACAATTGGCATCAGAGCTGCAGGGGTGTATCGTATCATGTGTTTTGTTGTTGTCCGGTTACTGTTCATCCGTGTTCATACACTGTTCATTCACTATACTGTTACTGTTCATTCATGATTTTTTTCGTGTGCTTTTTCTTATGACAAAGTCATGAACATGATTATTATTGTTATAAGTTCTGGTCTCGATCTGTTGTTTTAATCTTACCAGAATATTTTTGAGCTCATTTCTTGTATAATCTTCTTGGTTGCGTTTTGATGAAAGAAAAAAAACCCAGATCCGGTTTTTAAGGAAAAAAGTACAAAAGTACAAAATTTACAGGTTGCGATTTATCTCTGCGTTTTGCCTCGCACTGCGTTTTGGTGTTGTGTTTTGATCATTGAAGACCATTTACATAAGACATCCAAACGTTATGCTGCCAAAAGTTTGTCAAGAATTACGTTTTGTCTAAGTCAATTGCAATTTGTCCATTGAGATTGGTCAAACAGAAAAGACGAAATGAAAAGAACAGACTCGATTTAAACCCCCATCAACAACAAATTAATTACAACAGCCTCATACAATAATCTACAACATCTTCACAACCTTCTCACCACAAATCCAACTCCAGACTAATCCTATCCATTCAATACAATAAATCCATCCCCATAACTAATCCTATCCATCATCATCACGACTCGAAGCTAAATAATCAAAAGATCTCAGCTTTCTTCCTTTTCGTGTTGTACAACATTTAATTCATGACCTCAAAAGATCAAAAACACAAAAGGAGATTCATCATTGATCTGTGAGATTACATCTCTTTAATATTCGAATTTAAAGAAAAGTTTATAACAAAATCTGTTATAACTAATTATCAATTTCGTTTGAATACACAAGTTCAATCAAAATCAAACCTACCCGAGACCTCTTTTAAAGAGATCTTGATGTCTTCGTTCTTCTGA
>BQNB010184493.1:0-12304 GCA_026074375.1 Tanacetum coccineum
TTATTTTAATAAATAAAAAATAATGTTAAAAGTGTCTTTTACCATTATACCCTTTTGGATTAACAAAAATGTTTAAAAATTAAATAAAATTTGATTGGTTTTTAAGAGTTCTATCAGTTCTCACGTTAAAATGGGTGCTGAAAATAAAATGACCCTAAGAGAAAAGTTCCTTATAGAACAATTTATTCTCAAAGAACAAACCAGTGGATCTCCACCTTTTATTTTAATCTGATCCAATGGTGTAGATATTTTCCCATTTTATTTTTAATATTTAGATAGGGGTATTTTCGTAATTTCATCTCTATCTTATACACTCTGATATAAACACACATATCATTCATTTCTTTCGACCTTTACACACACACACTTACACACACAGTAACCACCCACCCCTAAATCACTCCCAAATCTCTCCCAAATCTAACCCTAATCGGTATTCATCAAAATTGATGGTTGAAAATGGACGTACGAAACGAAATGAGTTTATCTAAAGATGATCTGTCGCCCAAATCATCTTCGTTGCGTGTTTCCGATCAAAATAAGCATCGGAATAAGCTAATAGGTATACATTTCTTTTATTCTTTGTTTATTTTGCTTATTTTGGTTCTTATTTAAGAGTTTTTAGTTTTTGTTTTTGATTATTTTATATTTCAATTTGTGAATGCTTATTTGTTGATTATTTTGTTTCTTATTTTAGATTCAATCAATAGATGTTGCTTATTTGCTTATTTTGGTGCTTATTTAGGTTTTTTAATCTTATTTTCTTTCTATTATCAGTTTGGTTGTTGATTATTTGTTAATGATTTGTTGGAATAATAAGTGTTTAAATCAATTAGATGTTATCCTTTTCATATTAGCTTTTGCTTGTTTTTTGCTTATTTAGGTTTAGCTTGTGATTCGTTTGCTTATTTGTTGCTTATTTAGGTTTTTTTATGTTTAGCTTTTAGTGATGAATCACATGTGATTCGTTTTGTGTTATGTTGCTTATTTAGTAGCTTTTTGCTTATTTGCTTATTTATTAGCTGTTTAGTATTTTTTTATTTATTTTGTGTTTTGTGTTAGGTGTTAAGGATAAGCCTCAGGTTGGTAGTCTCTCTCCTAGGAAGTGGCGTACACGGGATATGATTGTTGCTGCTAAACATGGCGATAAAGTGCTTAATGTGCAGCCGGTGTCTGAATTCAATCCTACAATGGTATACAAGTTTTGAAACCGTGAAGGGATAAACCGTTGGTTGTGGAGAAACCGGAAAAGGTTAAGGATAAGGCTTTGGTTAAGAAACCCGTTGATGTTGTAGAGAAACCGGAAAAGGTTAAGGATAAGGCTTTGGTTAAGAAACCCGCTGATGTTGTAGAGAAACCGGAAAAGGTTAAGGATAAGGCGACGGTTAAGAAACCGGCTGATGTTGTGGAGAAACCGGTTACTGTTGTAGTTAAGGATAAGGCGACGTTTAAGAATCCGGCTGTTGTGGCGACGGTTAAGAAACCGGCTAATGTTGTGGAGAAACCGGCTGTATTGGTTAAGGAAAAGGATAATGATAAGGCGCAGGTTTCGATTGTTAAGGAAAATGATGTTGTGCCTGATGTTGGTTTGGAGAAGGTTGTTTCAAATGATAAGGACTTGTCGGATTTTGTTAGTAACAAGAGAAGGCGTCGGACTGAGCTTCCAAAGTTAAATGCGCCGGCTGATGTGGCTGATAAGGAGTCTGATGTTGTGAATAATAAGGACAAGGAGTCGGATGTGGCTGATAAGGATTTGGATGTTGATAAGGATAAGTTTGGTGCAAATGAGTTGTTGTCAGATGTTGTTAGTAAGAAGAGAAGGCGTCGGACTGAGCTTCCAAAGGTAAATGTGCCAGCTGTTATGGCTGATAAGCCGCTTGTTGAGAAGTCGGTGGTCAAGCCCGCTGTCAAGCCTGCTGTCAAGCGCGCTGTCAAGGCCGCTCTCAAGCCTGCTGTCAAGGGTAATGAGAGTAAAAAGTTGAAGAGTAAGTCTGGTATGAAGAGAAAGATAAAGAATTCTTCTGATTCTTTGTATTCGTCTGTTGATGAAAAGGAATTGAGGCGTCTTCTTAAAAAACTTAAATATGTTAAACAAGAAGACTCTGATGAGAGTGTGTCGGACAGAAAGATGAAATATAAGAAAAATGAGAAAGAGTTGACGCCTAGTGAAGTGGCACATGAAGAGTATCTTAAGCATTTTCCAACTCTTCGTGCCAGGGCGGTCCCTAAGTCCCTTTTTGCTGCTATTCAGGGATCACAAGTTGATATGTGGAGCTTTTTGTCTGAAATAGGTTTCAATTCGTTTCACAACCTTGCCATTGATGAAATACCGTCAAGGGTTGGAAGGTTTTGTGTTGCAAACTTTAATTCTTACACTTACAAGTTGTTTTTGGATTCTGGTGATTCAATTCATGTCACTCCTAGTAAAATCCATGATATTTTAGGTATCCCCGTGGGTGGTATTTCTTTATTTTCGTTAGAGGCGAGACCAGTGGAACATGAGTTTGTGAAGTCGTAGGTTGATCAGTTTTCCCCGAAAACATTGAAGAAAATCCGAGTTGGTGATTTGCTTCAAAATTGATCTTTGCTCACAAAGTTGACTTTCTTTTCAAAGTCAACTTTCTAACTTTGTTCACTAATACAATTGGTAGAGTTGCCGGTTTGAAGGGAGAAATCTGTTTGGATGTGGTCCGATGCTTGCGTGAAGATTCTGATATTTCTAAGATTGACTGGTGTGGTTACATCTATAGTTGCTTGGAAGATAGTGAAATCCCAAAAAAACGAACTGTGCAATATCTTGGACCATTTCTATTCCTCATTGTAAGTTTTTAAATTTTTTTAAAAAAAAATTTCATGATTTTTGTATTTACACTTTTTTTTCAGCTTTTGTATTTTGATTCTACAAAATTCGATGGATTTCCTATTGTTCGAACTCGTCCAGCTATCAGAGCTTGGAATTCAACTTTGATGAGACAAAGAGAAAAGTTGGAACTAAAAGAACATGTGTTCATGATGAATCAACTGGTGGTGGTTCTATGTTAACTACAGAGAAAGAGGTTTAGTGTTTTTTTTTCATTTTGTTGCTATTTAATCACATTAGAATCACATGTGATTCTATGAAGAATCACATGTGAGTTTAAAATAATCCATATGATAAGCTATTTTTATTTTTCTAAGTTAATACAATCTGATTAACTGCAGAATTTGATTAAAAAAGCTGAAGAAAAGCTTTCTATTGTTTGTTCTGAAAGAGTTTTTCTGGAAGGGTGTCTTATGACGGCTAGTGAAAAATATCCTGGTGATAGAAAGTTTTTTGAAATTCATCAAAAGTATGCTGAAGTGTTTAAAAATCCAATTGAGTTTGGTTATCACGAAAGTAGTTTAGGAGATGATGGGAATGGTGATGATGATACTGTGAATGGTGATGATGATACTGGGAATGGTGATGATGATGCTGGGGTTGATGACGTTGCGAATGAGGATGACTATGATAATGTGGATGGGAATGATTCATCTGTTACTGACAAGGAGGTACATGTTGAGGATGATGGAAATCGTGTGGTGGATGGAAATCGTGATGTGCAGGATGATAATGGAGGTTCAAAGAAGCAGGTTGAGTCAACGGAAAAACAATCAGTTGATCCTACTGATCCTACTGGAAAAGAAAATGTTTTTGAGGAAGAAAATGACATCACGTGTACCCCCGAGTCATACACTCAGTGGTTAGATGCAAATGCCGATTTTGTTTTAGAGGTGATTGACTGTGTAGTTGATGAATACTTATATGTAATACTCTAAACACGATTTATCTGTATTTTTTTTCTTCTAAAATTTCTTTCTTTTTTTAATTAAATCTTGTTATTTTTTTCAGGGTGATGCACTTGATGCCATTAATTTAGATATTGTGAGAATGGAAGAGTCAGATGCAGTCCCGGTTACTCCTGAGAGATTAGCAACTCGTGTTTCAAAGTTAAGTCCTAGTCCTGAAAAACGAAGGGTTAAACCATCGTCGTACCTATTATCTCCCTATATGAACAAGACGACGAAGGTTCTACCAAAAATTACTAGGTTGGAGTTTATCGTCGGAAATAGTTTGTTCGCAATGAGGGGCGACAAGATGTAAGTTTATAATTTGATATATGTGATTCTGTTTGAATCACATGTGATTCTGTGATAATCATATCTGATTAGGTTCTGAATCACATGTGATTCTGTTTGAATCACATGTGATTAGGTTTTGAATCACATGTGATTCTGTTAGTTGTTAGTACTAACTATTTTTTATTTTTTGGTATAGTGAACATGTTTTTGAAACATCATCTGGGCTGGAAAAAGTTTTCGGAATTCGTTTGAATATGGAAACATTAGCACCTGGTTTTTGGATTGACGCTAATGTGGTCGCCTGTTGGAGTGAAGTTCTTAATTATGAAGAGCGTTTTAGAAAGGCTGGATCTCTATCTAGACGTTTTTTCCCCACTGGTTGTATTGTAAGTGTCTTTAATTTATTTATTTTACTATATAATTATTTTTTTATAAAGATTATTTTATGTATGTGATTATATATAGACACTTTCTATGTTTGATGGTGTGGTATATCCTATATTATAACACGGGGTCGATTCTTGGATCTGGCTAGTTTCTAGAGAGAGAAACACTAGAGAGAGAATAGTTTAGAGAGAGAAAGTGTTTCTTTTGTAAATGAAATAATGAACTAGCTTGTCTCTTCCAAAGTAGGAAGAGACTATATATAGTACTTACAATAAACCGGGTATTTGAACCCGACTTAAAACCGAAAAACGTACTATTAACTATTAAACTACGAGCTATATAAAACAGTAAAATACACGGGGTGACCGAGTCTTTTTCTAATACCTAACAATCTCCCCCTAAGGGAGGTCACCCTGAAAATGCCAAACTTTATTACTTCCGTCATTAGCTCGTGGACATTTAATATCTTGAATGTTTGGTGTAGAGATCTTTTGATTTATCTTACACATGTCTTTGACTGTGATCTTGAGCTTTCTTGAGATCATTGCCTAAACATAATCTTACATCATCTTGTAATAATGGTTCGCACCATTCTTGTGCACTTGTGAATAAATTACTTGAATCAGGTTTGCGGAGCTTTGAACCTTTATGTGGTTTTTCATAACATCATAACACGTGTATGCCGTGTCTGAGCATTAGGTTATTTGCTTGAAATTCTCAGGGAAATGGAAATTTCTCTCATCTCATCTTTACGATATCATGTATGAAACAGTTAGCAATAAGCAGAAAATTGATTTGAAAAAAGACAGTCTAAGTGTTTTTATTAAAAGACTTTTGTAACACTTCGAAAGTTTTGAATTGTTTGTCAAATGATGAATAACGTAATTCTTTGATTCTTGACAGTTTTGATTCACACAAAATCGCACCTTTGTTTTTTCCAGTTGACACAGCGTTTTGATTCTTGCTAGAATCGCACAATAGCACTTCATAGAGCTTGTCTTGATGTTGGCTCTAGCAGGATTTCCATCTTTCATTGTGAATAATACATATCGTTTCACTCGGATGTTCTGGCAAAATATCACAAGGATAATGCGTAGACTCTTTAAGATGGACTTGTTTCACAGTGTGTGAAAGACAATATAATTGGTTATGTGTCCTAACGAGAGTAACTGACGATCTCTTGGCTCTAGATAATACGTGCGTTTTGGGTTTTAATAATCGGTAGGCTGGAGCAGACTGCACCTTTTCAATATCAACTAACTCAGGAGTATGAAAGGTCAAACGATAAGTGTTTTATCTCGGTAGAAATGATAACAGAAATCTTTTGAAAGGATTTCTGAGTGGCTGGGCGATGGGGTTGTGCATTGCATCATGGGTCCATGATGACGATCTTCAATGTCCGCAAACATCTTAGTGATTTCTAGGGCAGCATTCAAGCTATGAATTAACCGGTTTCTGCCTATTGTGAAACGAAGGCTTCTTTTTTAATCCTTTATCTTTCAATGTTTTTAATTCTTCAACCCCTTTCAGTGCTTACGAGATCTTCTGCACTTAGAACCTATCGTTGGGGTTTATTCCTCAGTACTAGCTCCATTCAGTCAGGCACCTTTTCCTTATTCACACTTTTACTCCTTTTTCCATGACACTTACCCTAAGGACTTTCTGCACTAACTAGTGGATTGTCCCTGGGTTGATCCTCGGTTTTTTGGTTGGCATCTCAGGAATAGTACCTAACCTTACCAACCTTTTTACTCTAATTAAGGTACATAATGCTGGTTCGGTCTTGTGGTACAGTTCTTCTTTTCCACATATAACACATTGAAGATTCATTTAAGGCGCTTTTATGATTTAAATATCCAAAGCGTTTTAGTACCTCGATCGTTTTTTATATTCGAAACGTCCCCTCTCAAAATGTGCTTTTTTTTTTATATCTATTTTTCGCCAGACTTAACACTCTCGCGTCGTGTGAGGACTAGCGGACTATTATTTTTGAGGAGTTCGCCGATAAACTCGCTCTTATCACATTTACACCAGGAAATGATGATCTTCCCTTTGATTGCGACATTGGTTCTTCGGAGAAATGAGTATTTGCTTATCCATTGATCCTATCTTGGACATGGGATTCTATTCTCGTAGATTCGGTTGATAAAATTCTCTTGATGACCAATCTGATTATACCATTTTGAGATGTTCACCAATGAACATGC
Source organism: Tanacetum coccineum (assembly GCA_026074375.1). Lineage (NCBI taxonomy): Eukaryota > Viridiplantae > Streptophyta > Magnoliopsida > Asterales > Asteraceae > Tanacetum > Tanacetum coccineum. Next base: position 6,696 of record BQNB010184493.1, read on the forward strand.
TCTTGATTACTCATCCCCACCATTATGGCGATGATTTATGATGCATTAAATCTTTTTGAATGAGACGTTAATGTGACTACTTATGATGATCTATTTGATATCAAGGAAGAGAAAATCAATGATTCTTCTCAAAATCTTGATTGATGGAACTTAATCCACCTAGTATCACAGTGATATCCTTCCCTTTCACCCGCGTGTGACTCAGTTTTTCTATGTGGATATTTTTCTGAGGTTGATGCTTTGTCTTCAACCAACAACAGGACAAGGTATTTAATCCGGGTATACTCATTCATGAAAACCTTTATGATGTACCAACTGTATGAAACAATGGAAAGAATGTAAAGTATGCCAGTATGCTTTTTTTATTCCTAAAGGGATTTTAATCCTCCTCTTTTATGAACTGCATTTCCACATAAGAAGTTCCCGGGCTGGAGCTTTATTCGTTTTCATCCAAAAATGAGGAAAAAGTTTTCAACCCCGGGATTCTAACTTCTAAAAGAGTTCATACGTCTCTTCTCTCGAAATTATCTCATCAGGACTCTAAAGCTTTCAAAGTCATTAAAATTTTTGAAAGCCCGGTGGAGATTTTTCCTTGCTCTTATGGAGAGGACATCCGTATTTTGGATGTCCCATGTCTCCACTTCTATCCCCCTTGACCAACTCAAGTATGTGGGGGATCGGGTCAAGCTAAGTGACCTAAAACAAGCGCTTCGTGGGTGGCAACCCATGCTTATCCTATTATAATCGTAGTAGTAGTATAGTAGTTATGTAGTAATGAATAAGTGTTTTGTTGTTGTGAGGAGGCTTGCCTCTTTCCTTTTCTGTGTTCCTTGTTGTATGTCTAGAATTTCCCGGATTTTTGAAGCCTCTCGTGCTCGCAGTTTTGTCTTACGATCACAAGAGCTTCACATCCTCAGCTTCATTTTGGGAATCCGATATCCAAATCTTATCGATTAATGTTTATCTTTAAGCATACTTAATCAACGGCTTAGGATTTACGTAGAGACCCTTCTTAAAACATTGAAGACAATGTTTAATTCTAGTATGAGGGGGGATCTATAGATTTGATTGTGCCTGCAGTCGTTGTTTTCGCGTAATCACGTTTTTTACCACCAAAATTTCAAAAAAATGAAAATTTTGAAAAATTTTCAAAAATAAAATAAGTGTTTTGTCACGATTTTGACTTTCCTGCTGGGTATAATAAGAATAAATTTTGACTCGATCGAGCGTGTTGAGCTCTGGCTTGTTCCTTAACTTTTAGACTAAGCGTTCGCGGATCTTCACGAAGAACGAAAAATGATAGAGTTAAGTATGAGTCAGATGCTAAACAAGGATTATTTGGAAATCTTACGAGCTCATAAGTATAGTTTGTAGCTTTTTCTCCCATAAGCTTCTAACCGGACTAATAATACGTGCTATTTTTGAAAATTAAACTTAAATCAACAATTTTTGAAGTTTAGTCGATATCAATAATTTTAGTTCAAATTTATACTTAAATTTTCTAAAAACGAAAATTTCTCTATATCGTGGTAATATAAAGTGTAATGAAAAAAAATGTGGTAATAATTATAAACTGTGGGCTGATAAAAGTTTGCTGCATCTTGCCGGCTCACAACCGATGTTGCAGCCTTCTAAAGAAAGCCTATAGTAAGAATAATAATCCGAGACTGATAAAAGTTTGTTGCATCTTACCGGCTTACAACCGATGTTGCAGCCTTCTAAAAGGTCGAGGATTTCCTTAAGAATGAATAATTATATTAAGTGTAGTAAATGTGAGTTAATAAATATAGGGAAAATCTTTTTTTTTTCTTAAATTTAAATATGCTTTTGAACTAAGACTATTTTATTTTAAGTTTTTCTAAATAAGCTATGTATATACGGGAAACCTAAGAGTTTTAGAAACGAAGGTCTCGTGAGTCCTGGATAATAGTCTTGTAGGGTGTCATAAGCCTGTCCACTTAGCCGCAGAGGTTGTGATGTGACCGAGTACAGAAGTCGCTAACATGGAATTATCATCGCTTTCAATCTTTATTTCGGGTGAAACGTGAAACATAGATTTTTGCCCAAAACGTTAATCAATGGTTGTAAATTCGAAATGCACACATTCACCTTAATAATATAAGAATTGTAAGGGATCTGAAAAGTTCATCAAGTTACAAATATGAGTAAGTCGTTAGCATTTATCTTATATTTAACCGGTGATTTGTTTTAAGCTTGGTTTGAATAAAGAAAAGTCTACTGAGGACGATAATTTAACTCCTTTTTTGGCGGGCATTTTAGGATTAAAATGCATCTTGTTCTATGATCCTCTAAAACGTTTATAAAAATACGAAGTCAAACGTTCTAGTTAGTTGCTTAATATGAAAAGTACAAAAAAAATGAAAAAAAATACAAAAATATATGTAGGAATAAGTGTATATTTAAAAAATGGTAAAAACGAGGCTTTTTTAAACTCTTGATTCTTTATTTTCCATTGACGAATACTTAGCTACTTTTCGAGGTTATTAGTCGAGGGGTATTTAGTTGGTTATTTAAGAGTACATTGTTTTATTAAGTGAGCATTTATCTTATAGCATTATGTGAGGACACGCTATAGTTTAGTATGGGGGGAATTTTGGTAGATGTGCCTAAATACACATTACCCTTTGGCCTTTAAAAACGGACTAAATGACCAAAATCGTACCAAAAATACTTTTGTTTTTGTATGTTTACATCTATATTATGCAGGAAAACAGATATCTCACGAGAGAAAAAGACGAAAACATCAAGCCAAAACGGATCAAAACCGAGCACGAATGGAAAAGCGTGGTAAAGCCAAAGTCTACCAAAAAGTCAACACAGTCATGTTCAACCCGTTAGTCAACGGTCAAAGACGAAGCAAATCCGTAAAGAAAAATGTTATGGGCCCACCCTTACCATCTAATGGGTCGGTGTCAAAAACCCATTATATACATTGATGAAGACAAAAGCATATTTCTGGATGATACAAACCGCCCATTTCCTAATAAATAAGCTCACTCAAGTTAACATCGTTAACCCATTTAAACCCTTTAACCCTTAACCATGTTAGTCCACAATGGGATCTTAACGTGAAATAAAACCCATATACATGAGGGGACCAAAATTCGGCAAAGTCCCCGAATACCTTTACTCACCAATTATACAAGGTGGGGGACTGTTTTTGGCCATAACTTCCCAACTTTACCTTTTTATATACCAAAACAGTGTATATCAAAACAAAAAACCTTCCCGCCCAAAAAACCCCAACACCCCAGTTCACTCTACCCCATCTACATTTCACCACTCGTTTATGTTCCAAACCAGCACAAAACTATCACCATCAAATCTTAACAAAAAAAAAAAAATAAACCCCCCCCCCCAGCACCCATTTTGAGCAAGTCCATGGTGGCAATCCTAAACAACACCATTGGCTATTTGAATCAAGGGTCACAAATTGAAGACTTGGGGACAAAGAAAATTGAAGGGCCAAGATTGCTTTTGATTTTCCTCTCACACAACAAGCACACAGCTTGAAGCACTCACCAAAGAAACACAAGAGAAGCTTGAAGACCTTAGTATAAATATAGGACCTTAGTGTAGCTTATGTCTTGGTCGAATTTTTGTGTTAAGTCAAAAGCTTGTATTCAAAAGTTTGTACCATTTTATTACTGTCTTTTTAATACATTGTCATTTACATTTCTGTCATTGATCTTTCTTGTCATTTAAATACTTGCTTTTAAATTATTGTCATTTACAAGTTTTCTTTAAATTATTATCATTTAAGCTTTGTTGTCTTTTAAATACTGTTCTTAAGGTTTTATGTAAGCTTTTGAGTCATTAAGAGTTTATATAAACACTTATTTCACTTTCTGTCAAATAACAATAATAAAAACACCCCACAAAAAGTGGGGAACATCTGTCAAATCAAAGGAGCATGGTAAATCTTGGATGGCCGTGGGTTTAGTGCTTCATAGGAAGCTATATGGTTTGTTTTTAAGCTGTTTGAAAGCTTATAATATTCTTTATTGCCAAAAATCTAGGACCATTGTGAGTTTTCTTATAGTTTCCATTTTTACCTTTGATTTTGCAAAAATCTGTCAAACTGTCAAGTCTTATTTTGTAAGTTGTCAAAAGCCATTTTTCATTTTAAATTTTCAGATAGTAAAAATGGAATTTAGCTTTTAAATTTTTGAATATAAGCTCATTAGGAGCCAGAGTCAATCTGTTTTAGCTTTTTGTGTTCTAAAAATTCCTTTTCCTAGCTTATTTTAAGGGCTGCAAATAAGCCCTTTTTCTCTTCAAAAAAGCCACTCAGCATATGCTGAGTGGACAGCCACTTTTCACAGTTTTTTAATAGCTTATCTTTGTTTCAAGCCATGTTTTCTTTTATAGTTTTAGAAAGCCCTTAAGCTCTTATAAGCCAAAAGGCCTCAAGGTCCCTCTAAGTGCTTAAAAATAAGCCCCAAAGTTGGCCTCAAGGCTGTTTTGCCTGCAGTTTTAGCCCACCTTGCTTATTTGCTTATTTTGCTTTTCTGCTAGTTTTTGTGTGCTTATTTGTACTTAGGCTAGCTTATTAGGTATAGTGTGATATCTTAGTTTGCTTATTTCTGTCTTTTACTTGCTTATTTTGCCCCTCAAAGCTTAACAGATTTCCTTTTATATACTTAGTGTATAAAAGGTGATTCTGCCACATTCATTTGCTTATTTTTCAGCTTATTTTAAGTTTTTGCAAAAAAGTCTCTTTTTTATATTTGCTTATTTTTGTCTGCTTTAAAAGTTTTTTTTAAAAAAAAGAAGAAAAAAAGAATATTTTTAAAAAAAAGGGAGGCCAAGGATTCGAACCCTGAACCTCCCCCTTGCATGCTCAAAACCTCACACACAAACCACTCCTGCCCTTGGGTCTTTTCTGTCATAACTTGCACACATAATTCTTTTACCCTCTTTTTTTTCAAATAAGCCTTTAAGCCACGTTTAGCTTATTTTTGGCTTATTTTTAAGCCAACTTTCAAAGCTTTTATTTTTCTTAAATCCAGCATGTCTTAAACTACTTTTCTGTATTTTTTCATATTTTTCTCATATCGTTTACTATTTTTAATCTATTTTTCTTTTTAAAACAGTTTTTAAATCATAATAAAATATTAAAAAGTCAAAAAAATATAATTCTTTTTTTTTTAATTTTATTTTATCATTTTGCACCTAGGAAAATTAATTTTGCACTCTTAGGGTTATTTTTGTAAAAATTTGATTTTTAAAGAACGGGTTTCGAACCCCGTTCTCGTTTTTAGATTTTAATCACTTTTAGCTTTCGTTTTTAGGTTTTCTTTAATCGTTTTTGCATTTTAAGTGTAGAAATTAGAAAAACCAACCCCAAAAATCTTTAACCATTCAAACGCGCGATCACAAACGTTCTCGATTTTCAATTCGCACCTCGTTGGGAGAACGACCCGGGGGATTTTTGATTTTCCTTTGGATAAAAGGAATTGATTTGAGTCTTTCGGAACTCTTATTATTACTATAATTGAATTATAATCTTGAAATTATCCTTATATATTTATTATATTTATTATAATTTATATATACAAAAAGGTTAGTTTCAAAGGTTATCAATT
>BQNB010184495.1:0-12304 GCA_026074375.1 Tanacetum coccineum
TTCTTTGTTGTTTAAGTAAATTAAACCCATAGTATTTTATCTATAATAGAGTAAGGATCATGTGCTTCAGTACCAGGAAATATCAACGTAGGTGCGATTAAGTTGATCTTGATCCAGTAGCTTTCTATTCCCAGTTAAAAGTCATGAACTCTCTCCTAGATAACACGGCTCCTGATGAACGTCATCAAAGAGTTCAGCAACTTGTTTTCACGAAAGTTGAACTTCTTGTTCAATCAAAGATAGTAAATATCTTCAATATCGTTCTTGTTCAGATACTTGAAGTCAGCCTCAGAAAAGCTATCTGGTTTGTCGTTTTCTCTCATCATAATGATTTGTTCCATATAATCAACCTGTGTTATTGATCAGTAGTAATTCTGACAACTTCAACTATCCTGTGATTGGAGAAATATTCTTCTAGATTATCTTTAACTTTTCTTTGATTGAGCTTGTACATTCTCTTGTGCCATGAATCTTTCCAATGTTGAATCGATAACCATGCTTCTTCATTAAAATTCTTAAACTCTTTTCTTACCTAACGATTCATCTTTTCTTCCAACTCTTCTTCGGGAAATGGAACAGCGTGTATCTTGTGGAGTGAGAGCATATAATTCCTCTCCTCAGAATTTCCGTACTTCAAGAAAAATAAATCCTTGTTGTATAGATACCTTGGAGGTTCATTCGGATTTCTTTGAGGCCATAGGAAACATAAGCATATGGTTTGAACGTCTTATGACCTCTTGTAGAGTTTGTTCCATTTAGAAGTCTTCTGTCTTTTTTGCATGTTTCTCCCCCTCATGAGAACCATCGTCGCCTTGATGTTTATCATGATCACAATTTGTGAAAGGCATCTAGTCTAAAGACTTTTCAAACTTACGCTTAAGGATTTCACACAATTCTGGATCATCAACTTGATCTTGAAGATTCGACTTCATCGTCAAATACAGTTTTTGTTAAAGATCAGCAGTTGTTGTCGTAGCAATTGACATACTTGTTATATGATCAACATTAAGAGTTGTATTCTTCATGTGAATCTTGAAAAGTTTTTAAATTATTTTTTGGGCATGAGCAGCAAATTCTTATGAAATCAACGCAAGAACATTAGTTGGTGCAATCTTTCTATCTCGCGTAATCACAACATTTACTAGTCTTGGAACTGCCTCTTTGATAAGCTCATTGGTCTTTGCTACAGTAAGTTCTGGAATTAGATTGTTGAGAGTGTCAGACATCTCTTTCGTCTTTTCTTGAAAATAGGCGTTAGTAACCAAGGTTTGTTTCATATGTTTCCTGAGTTGAAGACGTCGTTTGCTTATCTGAGCAATGCTTCTTGGAAGTTTCTTGGTGTTGCTGGAAATAGGTTTTGACTTGCTTCAGTCTTAAGATGTAGTGACAGGTGTAGGTGATACAGTAGCCTTCAATTCCTGAGAAATAGTCTTTTCCGAGGATAAGTCAGTCCTAGGAGATCTAGGGGGTGAAGGAATTGGTGCTGCATCTTCTCAGTCCTAACCTCTAAACTACCCATCACTTTGTTTTTGACCAATACATGATCATCATTGTCATCATCATCTTTACCATCATCCTTTTTATCATCTTTCTTCTCTTCCTCATCATCAACAACATCAACTGTTTTTGGATTTTTCTTATGACTCCCAGGCTCTAACTTATTACTGGAATCTTTTTCATCATTAAGGAAAACAGAATCAGCGAACTCATTGGCATAATATTCTTTATCTTTGCCTTCAACAATCTTCTCTACATCCTCCTCTGGAATTTTCTCTTGAACTTTAGCCATGTTTTCTTGCTCTTCAGTAATCATAGCGGTTTTATGTAAAGCGAGGCTTAGTAAAGTGGCTTCAGCAATTTTAACTCTTTCTCTGTCATCATTGGGAGGTGGAATGGGAGTAGTACTCGGTTTCTTTTGCTTGATTGTAAGCTTTAAAAATTTCCTCGGTGAACTTGTTTCTACAACAACTTGTTTACTTTTGCATTTCTTTTGAACAAAATCTTTAGGGTTAGGTGTCCTAGTGGCTCTAGGTGTCCTATTCATTCCTTTGGTAGATTCAACCGGTTGTGGCTGAATCGTAGGAACGTCTACCCCAACAAACTCCTTAGCATAATCCTTATACTCCTGGGTTGCACGGATGTCATCAGTAAGAAATTCATCCATAATCAGCATCCCTTTGATGGTCACATTCCCTGTAGTATACACACTTACCAACGAAACATCATCTTTGATAAAATGATAATCCTCTTCAAGTCTCTTAGGAATGGAGTCAAACTTTTGCATAAGATTAACAATAATAAGCTTAATGAATCTAGGATACTAAATCACATCTTTCTTCTGTTGAACGCGGTGAAGAAAATCCCACCATAAAAGACCAACATAATCAACATGAACACGGTTGATCACAACATGAAAGATATGAAGAATACTGATCTTAGTCTGATCATGACCCGATGTTCTTGAAGTAAGACAGCGGTTGAAGACCTTGAACATCGTCTGCCATGGTTGAGCATGATTCCGCGTGAAGAAAGCACTCACTTTGTCAACTCTTCCCTAATAGCCGACAATCTTCATAAATGGTTGGATAAACTTGAGAGTTGCTGGTGCAATAAATGGGTGAGTAGGAGTTTCCACTAGTAGCTTAAGAGTGTCACGGAACATATCAATAGTGTAAGTGATCTCCTGTCTGTCCACCTTAAATTGAATAGTCTCATTGGCATTGACCACTGGCTTGACTGTCTTCCAAAACTGCTGAAGATGCACAGCTAGAACGTCAGCAGTTGCAGTCAGTGCATAGCTCAAAGGATGATCAACAAGCAGGTTGTCTGCAATCTTGCACTCTTTTAGGCACAGAATATTTGAAAGTATCGCATAGTTGTTGCACCTTCCAATACCTTGGTACTTGGTTGTTACAAGTTGATCTGCTGGAATGATTTATTGTGGTTGTTCCATGATGATTACTGTATGATGAAATGAAGTGATTAGTGAAATGAGATAAAGTTATGATGTATATAATTTATATAACATTTTTGTCTCTTTCCACTCTGTTTGTTTTTATATGCTCTGACAAATCTTTTTGAGCATATTCTGATCATTTTCTTTCTCATGTACCAAGTCTTGCTTTTTCGGGTACATGCCATACGCTTTATTCGTCTTATTCTTTTGATCTCATGTTGTATGCTCTGGCATTTCTTTTTTGAGCATACTCAGATTTACTTTTTCATGTATGGATTTTGTCTCTCTTTCTATTTGAGTTGCCTCACCAAAAATGTTTGTGTAATGATTCTCTTTCAAGAATTATAAATACATACGCTGATTATGAAAATACCACTTGTAATATGAGAAATTCAAGAGTAGTACTTTATATTCGTAAAAACTGTTTATGAAAGAGAACCACTTTGACAACACAATATACATTTTTACAAAAGATGAGATATTTCCAAAATCACTTGTGAAATGTTTTCAAATACTTTGTTTTGAAAATCATAGATACAAACCATAATTCCTTAATATTTCAATCGAATGGTCACTAAGAAACTACCACCTTCTGAACGTTTGACTGTCAAAACCAGATGAAACTTATACCATTGTAAAGAAATAGTCAATAAGCTACTACCTCAGTCTATAATTCAGAATACGGTCGAAACCGGATGTAACTTAGACCATTTACCCGATATCATATAGAAGAACGTGTCATGAACTAGACAATTCTTTGCATTTTTGTTTAAATCTTGTTGAAAAACATTATGATTTAAACATTTGAAACATGATAATCTGAGAATGATCACAGACAGTTGAATCACCACGTTCATCCTTTTACCACAAACATTGTTTGCTTTGGAACATTTGAAAATCATGTTAATCATTTGTTGTGTTAAGCCATTTTTAAACGTTTTAAGCCCATTTAGTTATTATACGAAACCAATAAGAAACCCACTTTTGTTACACGAAACCCATTTAGGAAACCCATTAGGTTCGTACAAAACGTATTGACTGGCCCAAAAAACCTTATTAAGCCCATACGAAACCCAACAAGGGATACGAAACCGAAAATGAAACCTTTACACTTTTAAGAACTTTCGTACATATGAACTAGGTATTAATTAGAATGACTATGACTTTGTAAGAACCTAAGGACTTATGCTAAACATTATACCTTTTAATCACATTCAATCTTACGAAAGCACCAGTTCATGTTTACGAAACATGTGACGGTTACGAAACCCTTTATTGAATCATCAAATCATATTGGTTATCACTTTTTAATCATGGAATTCATAACAATAATCCCTAACGCGTGTTTAGCCTAAGTCAATTGATCAAAACAATCAATCTTGAATTTACGAAACCCTAACCCTAAATACGAAACCCTTAAACAATCAATTAATCATAAAAATAATGCAAAAGGAATCGAAGTAGGACTCGTTATCCTATGTTTGAAGCACAAAGGTAATCATAAATCGATTTGGATCGAAATGTCAAAGATAAGAAAGCTCATTGTTTGAGAGGATTTACGAAAGCTAAAGGTTGCGTACGAAAGTAATAAACGCTTTCGTATGAAACCTTTGGTTTTTATACATCCAAAAATAACTTTGAAACTTTGGCATTCTTAGTCCCTGAATTATCTTTCGTATTATTTTGAAGTCCCAAAACTCCCCCTTAGAGTTAAATCCCATTTTTACTTTTTATCATTTGAAACATTTTTGCGGTTATAAATCCCGTTGTTTTGACGAAAAAATTTATAACTCCCCCTTGAATAAATATCCATTCAAGACATTTCTTCCCTTTTTGGATATGATTTATTCAAAAGATAGTTATTCTTGCCTTTATTATCAACTTTTAAGTTTTTGATGATGAAGTGATTGAAAAAAATTTATAACTCCCTCTCAAATAAATGTCTAGTTAAAAACTTTATTTGAGAGATAGTTATTTTTGCAGTTTTAATCACACTTGAGAATTTTCTAGATGATAAAGTGATAGAAGAAGAGTTATATAACTCCCCCTTGAATAAATATCTAATTAAAAAACTTATTCAAGAGATAGTTATTTTTACAGTTTTCAGCTCACTTGATTTTTCAAAGATGATGGTTTTGAAAAATGACTTTTTTGTGTGTGAATGGTAATGATTACAAAACACATATTTTATCGGAGACAAATCATTTTGGTAAATGAATAACTCCCCCTTAGTTAATGATTCATTTACAGCTTTGAAAGTCACATTTTTGTGAAAAACGGCATCATTAAACTAATATATTTGGAGAAGATATGTGTTTGTAATATTTAAATTATGTTTTTGTGTTTTTGTGTTTTTTAAATTTTGTCTTTTGTTTTTATTGATTTGAACAGAAAATCACAATATTTTTGTATGTATTTTTTAATTTTTCATTGCATTTTTTTTATTTTGTATTTTGCTTTATGAATGTATTTACAAATATTTTGATGTGTGATCTTTCATTCAAGAAGATAACTTTGCGAGACCTTCCAACTCTGTTGGAGTCATACATCGCATACCAATCATGTGAACTAAGTACTCAAACCGTTCTTTTGGAAGGGCTTTAGTAAATAGATCAGCAAGTTAGTATTCTGTCCCGACAAAGTAAAGTTCAATTGTATCTTGTTCAACATGCTCCTTGATAAAATGATATCGGATGTTAATGTGTTTAGTACGTGAATGTTTGCACTTTTTGAATCACAGTACATTGGAATCTTGTAGTAACGATATCCATAATCTAGCAGTTAGGTCCTCATCCAAATGAATTGTGTGCATCATGCAGATAAAGATATGTACTCCGCTTTCGTAGTTGACATAGCTGTACAATCCTGTTTTTTCGACGACCAAATGACTAGCTTGTCTCCTAGAAATTGAATTCCTCCAGATGTGCTCTTGTAGTCATCATGACACCCTGCTAAATTTACATCTGAATATACGATTAGCTCAAATCCAAAATCCTTCGAGTAACACAAACCCATGTTATAGGTTTGTTTGAGGTAACGAAAGATTCTGTTGACCTCTTTGAGGTGTTTCTCAGTTGGGCTTTCTTGATAACGTGCACATACAAATGTTGCAAAGGAAATATCTGGTCGACTTGTAGTGAGATACATGATTATCCCGATCATACTTTGGTATTTGGTCTGATCAGTTGGGGTACCCTGTAAATACGTGTCGATTCTGGTTGTATCCATTGGTGTACTTATGGAATCACACCCATCCATACCATGCTTTTTAAGAAGATCCAAAGTGTATTATGATTGGTTAATGAAGATTCCACAAGGGGATTGATGAACCTAAAGTCCTAAGAAGAACTTCATCCCACCCATTATTGACATTTCAAAATTATCTTTCATTAATTTTGCAAATCTGTTTGAGAAAACTAGATTTGTTGAACCAAAAATTATGCCATCGACATATATTTGAACTAATAAAATATCATCCCCATGTCTTCTTGTGAACAGTGTTAGATTCACAATACCTTTTGTGATATGGTGTTCACTCAAGAATAAGGAAAGCTTGCCATACCATGCTTTAGGGGCTTGTTTGAAACCGTATAGAGCTTTCTTAAGACGATAGACGTGGTTAGGAAAGTCTGGATCTACAAATCCGTCAGATTGACTTATAAAAACTTCTTCTTTCAGTGGTCCATTGAGGAATGCAGTCTTGACATCTATCTGGTAGATAGTGAAGTTCTTATGAGCCGCGTAAGCCACAAACATTCTAACAGCTTCGAGTCGTGCTACTGCAGCGAACGATTCCATAAAATCTATGCCTTCTTGTTGACTATAACCCTTGGCAACTAGACAAGATTTATTTCGAATAACCGTGTTTTCAGCATCCGTCTTGTTTTTCCAAAGCCATTTGACCTTGATTACATGCCTGTCAGCAGGTCTTTCAACAAGTTCCCATACATCTAATCTTTTGAACTGATTAAGCTCATCTTGCATTGATTTGATCCAGCTGTGATCGAGCATAGCTTCCTTGATGTTGGTAGGTTCTGTAGTACTCATTGTTAGTGCATACACGCACATCTCTGCATCGGTGTGGAGTTTACTTCTTGTTGTAACTGGCTTTGAAGGGTCACCAATCACTTGTTGAATTAGATGATGATTCTTAGTCCATCTATCAGTGACGCGATGTTGTTGGTGAAACTCGTGCATATATGATGGGTCCTGATAGTTTAAAGATGACTCAACTTCTTTAAACACAGGAGTTACGAACGGATTCATGAAATTATTCCCATCAAGTTTTGCAACGTCTTCTTGAATCAGAATGATTATCAAAGACTGGAGTTGTTGGTTAGTTTGCAATTGGTTCTTCTAGTGAGTATACTAACTAAGGAGCATCATGGTCTTCAATGATGATTGAAGAATATGAAGGAGTGTCTTCATTATCAAGAGTATTTGCAGCGAAATTATCTGATAATTCTGGAGTTCTTGTCGCATAGTATTCTTTATACATAGGACTAAACAAATTATCCAAGTCTTATTTTGATGGTGTTTCATTCAATTCTTCTGATGATTCTTGAAAATTCGAGAAGTTGAGACTGGGTCCTGAATTGTTGCATTCAGAAGCCATAGCTGTGAGTTCATCAAATTGTATGTGAATGGTTTCCATTATTTTTCTCGTTCAGCAGTTATAAATGTGAAACCCTCTTGATGACTTTGAGTAGCCAACAAAAATACCAATGTCTGCTTTTGGCCTCATCTTCCTAAGATCATCATGATCATTTGTCGGATAACATAAAGAACCGAACACATGAAAGTATTGAACATTGGGTTTTCTACCCTTAATTAGCTCATAAGGCGTTTTGTTGTACCTTGTATGTATAAAAGAGCGATTTTGAGTAAAACAAGTTGTGGAAATTGCTTCGGCCCATAGGAATTCTGGTAATTTTGAGAAAACAAGCATCATTCTAGCAGCTTCAATAAATGTTCGATTTCTACGTTTAACAACACCATTCTGTTGAGGCGTTGGAGCAATCGAAGTTTGATGCATGATGCCTAACTTTTCATAATAAGACCATAGTTTCTTGTTTTTAAACGCAGTTCCATTATCAGACCCACTTGAACCTTCATATTCCGTTAGATCTGAGTAATGAACTTAATGATCATATCTGGAGTCTCATCTTTTGTTCAAAGAAAATACGCCCAAGTATATCGAGAGTAGTCATCGACAATAACCATAATATATATTTTTCCATTAACAGTTTCAACCCTCATTGGTCCGCATAATTCCATATGAAGTAATTCAAGTTTGGAATTTGTACTCAGAATCAACTTAGGTAGAAATGTGGCCTTTTTGCTCTTTCCTTGTTCATAAGCAGAACATAAGTGATCTTTGTCATACTTAAATGTTGGAAGCCCATCAACTAGATCTTGTTTAGTGAGATTATTCATGGTGCCAAAATTCAAATGAGAAAGTCGTTTGTGCCATAACCATGATTTTGTTGACGTGGCTTTGGACATTAAGCAAACTGGAGATGAAGCCGTCATTTTAGAAATGGAGATAGTGTAGAGATTGGAATCACGTGATCCAGTAAGTAAATCTTCACCCTCCAAATTCCAAACAAAACAAGTGTTAGAACGAAAAGCTACTTCAAGATCTCCGTCACAAAATTGTCCGACCAAGAAAAGATTGTGTCTGAGGCCCTCAACGTAGTACACATGACAAATCGTAAGATTGCCTTGAACATAATCTCCATATCCAGTGATTGCAGCAAAGTTGTCATTTCCAAAGCAGAATGTGCCCATGAATTTCTCAATGAAATTACTTAGCAGTTTAAGATTCTCAGTCATGTGCTTTGAACATCTGCTATCAACAATCCAAATGACAATTTGGATCACCTGCATCACATGAAACAAATTCGGATGGAGGAATAAACAATTTGGCTACCCATTTCTGAGTGTTAACCGGTGTTTTAGAGTTAGTTCTTGCCCTCGGACTACTCTTAGAAACACTAGATGACTTTTGGGTAGTTGGACTCTTGGGCGACCAATTGAAACTTGATTTGTGTTCAACCATTTCTGCCACTTCCTACTTGTTGCAATTTTGTTTTTCATGTAAGTGCTAAGTGTCCTACTTTGTCTAGATTCTGGAGTTAGTGATGAAGCACTAGAGACCTTATTTGTTGCTTTTAGGGGTGTAGCAACACTAAACCGAGATTTCGCAACTACGGGAGTAGTTCCTAATTTACTAGATTTTGCGACTACTGGGGAGGTAAATAAGGTTCTTTTTACTCTAGAATTTGGAGACAAAGCATAACGAGCAACACATTTATCATAAGAGAGCATAAAAACATTTTTGCCACATGAAACACATACATGATTCGAACCATCATTAACAGCATTTACAGTTTTCGCTTTTAATACATTTGCGTTTAATTCAGAAGCATTCAAATTCATTGTATCATTCTTATTAGAAACTAAACGAACACTACTTTGTGATTTCTTGACATCCTTAGGAGTGCTCTTAGACTTAGTGTTTAGCGAGACTCTTTTCTTTGGATTAGTGTCCTTAGATTCTGGTCTTCTAACACTACTAGAACTTGCAACACTTGTGGAAGTACAAGAAAACATGTTAGCTTTAGTAACTGGCGTTTTTGTTTCTATTTTTATGACTCTATGAATGCCTCGTGCGATTACATTCGCATTCTTTTTCTGACCTTGCTCATTTTTAAGTGTAGAACATGAAGTGATTGGTTTTGACTTATCTATTTTAACCTCAACCTTAGAAACTATCTTAGCCTTTATCTTTGTTATTGTTCAACGATGTTACACAGATTAGTTTCTCTAAGGTAGCATATTTGTCAAAGTTAGTGTTCACATTCTTCCCTTTTTCAATAGTTTTGAGCTTAGATTTAAGTTCAAAAATTGTCATCAAAATATCTTGATTCTGATCACGCACATCACCATAAGCATATGTCTTTTGATTGACATTTTCAATTAACTCATTAACTTCTTGTTGATGTTGAACCCATGTCGTTTTTAATGAGTTGAAAAGCTTTTGAAATTCAAGTTTAATCCTTTCATTTTCTTGAACCAAAGATTCAAATTTGAATGTTCATCGACACGTTTTCACCATTCAGCTTTGCCATTTGTGACCTCCAAGAGACATCACAAGCAATTTGTTCTTTTTGATGTTTCATTTTTAACTCAAAATCAATAATTTGTGCTTGAGAACATTGAAAATCATTTTCAAGAATTTTGATTCGTTTGAGCAAATTTACTTGTATATCTTTTGACTCACTGGAGATTTTCTCCATTTCAAACATGAACATTTCATTTTTCTGTTGTTCAACAGAAATCAGCACACAATCCCTAATTTCTCTTTCTAAGGATACTTCCAAAAGTCGATCGATGTCATTCTGAAAAGGTTTATCATTTTGAACTTGTTCCTCAACTTTTTGTTCCATTGACATAAAAATCTCTAACATCTCATATACTTCTTCTGTAATTTCTTGTTTAATGGTAGTTATGTATTTTCTTAAGGACCTTGAAATCGGAATTACCTCGTTAGTAAAATATTTTTGAATCTCATTTTGCGCATTATATCTAACAGTTCTTTCTTTTTCCCTTTGAATATTGTTATTAATGAGAATTCCTAACTGATTAAGTTTGTTGTCTATATCGACAAATAATTTTAACAGTTTACTCTCATTAGGCATCTTTTCCAAAGGTAAATCTGACTTCTCAGAACTTGACACAGAAGATACATTAGAAGTAAAATGAGATGAAAAAATAAGTTTGTTCAACTGAAATTTTTGTCTAAGGAACAAAGGATTCATAAAGAGCATTTATTTTTGCATAATAAAGTTGAATCATTTTATCTTTCATTTCAATCGACTTTCTTCCGCGTCCTCAAGAGTTTCCTTATAATCAGGTAAATCAACTTTCAATTTAGTACTTGCAAGTTTTTCACCATCATACAATTTAGGTTGTGTTACAATGGCTTTCTTGAGACATTCTGGATTCTCATAACCCAACCCAATTTTCAAATGTGGGTCATAAACTTTATTTGGTTTTAACCAAGCATATGAATTATTTGAAGAGAATGTTGCATTTTGTACACAATTTGATCTTGAGAGTGGAGTTTTTCTTCTAATGAAACAATATCCTCAAGATACTTGTTTTCTCTTTTTTTGAAAGGCTTTTTGTACAAATCAGTGTCACGCTTTATTTTCAAAGTTTCACCTTGTGTTTTCAAAAGTTTCTTACGAATCTCTTCTTTTTCATTAAAAAGTTGTTCCTTTTCAAAATTTATTTCATTTTCCAATTTCTCATACGCTTCTTTGTAACCTAAAGGTTGTTCTGGTTTGTTTTCAAATTCTTTTACTCGTTCCTTACACGTCTTAAGTTCTTTTTGTAACAACGCTTTTTGCTTTTGCGGCTCAATATTCTTTTTGCGTTGCTTTTCAGCCTCTACTTGAACAATAATTATCAGAGATTCAAAATCATGAAGAGATTGATCATGAGCATTTGTATCATGTTTAGCTTGTCCACTATTATTTTCCACATATGGATTATCAAATATGATATCAGAATCAATTTGATCATCAGCAGATGTGTGTGTAATAGTTTCAAGTTTCTCATGATGACGTTGTTCATGATCACTCTTTGAGAGTAATCCATTGATCATATCAACTTGTGAAGCACTTACCTCACTGATAAACTCAGCATCATAAGTTGGTTTTGCATTAGACTTGTCATCAGTAGGTTGAATGCGTGCCATCATGATTATTGCTGCATTTAGCTCCTCCAATGTGTTATCCCCATAAGCATTGTCGAGCATAAAATCATTCTCTTCATCATCTAGATGCGCTCCAACTTCATCTTTGAGTGCGAGTAGCATCTGCTCCCTGAAATAATTTATATCATGAACTATGGGTTTTGAACATTCACATGCATAGTGGCCTTTTTCATTTCAATTGTAGCAATGAACGTTTGTTTTCCCCGGAGTTGACTCAGTTCTTGGATTCCTTTAGACATTCTGATCATATTCTTCAATTGACTGAACCAGACCATTTCTTGCATTAGTTACTTGATTCTTGTTTTGCCTCCCTGCATTCCTGTTTCCATTCCCTGCATAGCCAACATTCTTGCTTTGAATATCCACACGACCATCTTGTACCACAGCTTGATTCCTTATGTTTGATGAACGAAGACTAATATTGGTAGGAGTAGAACAATGTTAAGTGATAGCTCTAGCCAATAACATCATTGCAGTTATAAGCTTATCTTCTTGAGCATATCCTTATATATCCCCTTGATGATTATCATCATTATCAATCACTAATGAAGGGTGTGTAACAT
>BQNB010184498.1:0-12304 GCA_026074375.1 Tanacetum coccineum
TATATAACTGATAGATTGTACATCATCTAACTTAATAGATGGATATTTACATTTTTGAAAATTGCGGGTTGTTATACAAGATGACAAAACGAGATTATGCTTGGCTGATGATCTCACAGTGCTCAAGATCACATCTCCACTTACAAGTAAAGATAAAGGAACAAGCTCGAGCCTAAAGTCAAAGATTACTACAACATATTCACAAGAGAAATGAAGTTTACGAGCTAAAGACTAAGAGATATAGCATAGTATGCTAGGTTTAAATTTTGTAAAATGGAGTGACCTCCCTTAGGGGGAGATTGTTGGAAACAAGAAAAGTATCGGTCACTTCCAAGTTGTAATAGTCTTAGCCCGTAGTTTAACATATGATTAGTCTAGTAAGCTAGTCTGGCCCAAGGCCCATGGAAAGCCCGTTAAGGCCCATGGCCGGCCATGTATGTAAGTTATATACCCTCTCCATGCCTTGGAGAGGGTGGTTGGTTGTTTCATTTCACATTTTCACACATAATATTCATTATCATCTTTCTCTCTCTAGAAACCTTCCAACCCACTTCTCTCTCTAGTTCTTGCATAACATTAAAGATTACTAGCATTCTTCAGACTTTTTAAAGTAAAAATCAAATACTTTGATATATAAAAAATAGAAGGGCCCTCCAGGGTGAGCTGACACATTGAAAATGGCTTCCTCGGATGTGTTACATAGTGCTATTAGACATATGCCACTGATACAAGTTCATTCAGTTACCCCTACTAGCTTCACGATTGTAATTCGGTTTTGCTCTTGGCGCATTGCTTGCCGCTAAAATGTGTTTAAATGATCATTGTGAATAGAACATGTTTAAGTGACCTATACAATTAAGTTATGAAAATCGTCGTGTGGTTACTAAATTCTAAATTTTATTATGAAAAGTAGGTTTAAAATGATTCATGGTAGTAAGATGCGATACACCATTAGATAAGTATCTCTAGATTTTTATGACAACCATGAGTAAAATGAATTTTACAAAGATTAGACTTCAGACATTTTTTTTAAATGATTTTTATATTTAAAACGACTTTCTTTATTTTAAATAGATTTTTTATAAAAATATTATTTAATTGGTTCTTTCGAGTAAAGTCGATTGTTGGTATAAGAATTTTGTCTTTCGTATTTATAAGTTCTGGTGCATAATGATTTTCGTTATGTGTTTCTTTTGTCGTGGTACGCCTGTTGATTTTATTTTGTTTGCGTTTTCACTCAGTACATATATGTATCCTTTCTTTCAAAGGATTCTTATGTCATTTGATCCATGTCTATTTGCATATATGGAATCCCCCATATGTATTCTAGCCGTGATTCGATATTCGTTCGTTATCCAATTCGATAGTTCGTAATCCTTAGAAATTGTTGATACCGTCGGGTCGTGGAAGCTTTGGTGTGATTGTAGGAATGGGCTGATTGTCCAAGAATAAGGTCGTGATAGTATGTCATGAAAATGTGGTTAGGATATCATTGGAAGGTGATGAGATTCTTGTTCGGGTTTCAAGTTGAACTACTCAGGAAAAAGTTCGTAAAAACCTTTATTGACACGAAGTGTAAGAAAAACGAAAGTGAGTGATACTTCCGTCGTACGAGATTTTGTTGATATGTTCTGAAAGACTTGTCGATGACCACCGCAACGACATGTTGAGTTTCGCATAGATTTAGTTCCTGGAGCGACGCCAGTTGCGAAGTCTTCATATCGTCTAGCGCCCTCGGAAATGCAAGAATTATCTGGACAGCTTCAAGAGTTGCAAGACAAGGGTTTCATACGACCGAGTCATTCTCCGTGGAGAGCACCAGTGTTGTTTGTTAAGAAGAAGGATGGCTCTTTTTGTATGTGTATCGATTATAGAGAATTGAACAAGTTAACTATTAAGAATCGATATCCTCTCCCTAGAATTGATGACTTATTTGATCAACTACAAGGTTCATGTTATTTCTCCAAGATAGATCTTCGATCGGGTTAACACCAGCTCCAAGTACATGAGGAAAATATTCTAAAAACCACGTTTCGAACAAGGTATGGACATTTTGAGTTTACCATTATGCCCTTCGGATTAACCAATGCATCGGTGGTCTTTATGGATCTGATGAATCGGGTCTGTAAGCCGTATTTAGATAAGTTTGTTATTGTATTCATCGATGACATCTTGATCTACTCAAAGACTAAGGAAGATCATGAAGTGCATTTGAGGTTAGTTTTAGAATTATTGAGGAAGGAGAAGTTGTATGCTAAATTTTCCAAGTGTGAGTTCTGGTTGCAAGAAGTGCATTTCCTTAGTCACGTGGTTAATCAGAGTGGTATTCACGTAGACCCAGGTAAGATAGAGGCAGTAAAGAATTAGAAAGCTCCTACGACATCGTTTGAGATTCGATCATTTTTGGGGTTGGCAGGTCACTACAGTCGTTTCATCGCAAATTTCTCTAAGATTGCTAAACCTCTTACCTCGTTGACTCAGAAGAACCAAAAGTATGTGTGGGGTGTGGAACAAGAAGAGGCTTTCCAGACTTTGAAAAATAATTTGCGCCGATATTGTCACTTCCTAATGGAGTTGAAGATTTTGTAGTTCACTGTGATGCTTCGAATCAGGGATTAGGTTGTGTGCTTATGCAAAGAAATAAGGTAATTGCTTATGCGTTAAGGCAGTTAAAAATCCACGATAAGATTTATACAACACACAATCTAGAGTTGGGAGCAGTGGTGTTTGCTCTAAAAACTTAGAGACATTATTTATATGGTACGAAAAGTGTCATTTACACAGATCATAAAAGTCTTCAACACATATTTGATCAGAAGGAGTTGAATATGCGCCAAAGGAGGTGGATCGAATTATTTAGTGATTATGAATGTGAAATTCGCTATCATTCGGGTAAAGCGAATGTGGTGGCTGATGCATTGAGTAGGAAGGAACGGGTGAAACCTAAACGTGTACGGGCAATGGCTATGACTATTCAATCTGGAGTAAAAGGAATGATACTGGCAGCTCGGGGTGAGGCGTTCAATCACGAGAACATATTAGCTGAAAGGTTACATGGTTTAGATCAGCAGATGGAAAGGAAAGGAGATGGAAGTTTGTACTTTATGGATCGAATATGGGTTCCGTTAGTAGGAGGTGTGAGAACAGTAATTATGGATCAGGCTCATAAGTCTAAGTATTCCGTACATCCTGGAGCGCATAAGATGTACTATAACCTTTAAGATATGTACTGTGCCGTGAAATTAAGAGGATAATTGCTACCTATTTACAAATGTTAACTTATGCAAAGGTGAAGGCTTAGCATCAAAGCCTCGGGCTTTATTAAAAAATCTAGAGATACCTGAATGGGAAGGTGGAGAGGGAAAGCATCACCTTGGACTTCATCACAAAGTTACATAGAACAAGGAATGGGCACGATGCGATATGTGTTGTAGTTGATAGATTGACCAAATCAGCACATTTTCTGCAAAAACGTAAAGATTAAATAGTATAGAAATGGCGATGGGTTTTACACCGATGAAATTGTCGCTGCGTTCATGAGTGCCTGAGTCGATTATTTCGATCGTGATGCACGGATTGCATCAACCTCTCTGGCAAACCTTATTAGAAGCCTTAGGAACAAACATAGATTGGATTGAGCACGACTTTATCACACTCAGACAGATGGAGCAAGGAGAAACGTAAATTCAGATGTTGGAGGATATGTTAAGGGCGTGTGTGATTGGACCCGTTCAGATATTGGAGCTTATAATAACAGTTATCATACTAGCATTCGGTGTGCTCTGTTCGAAGCACTATATGGAAGAAAATGTAGGTCACCCGTGTTATGGGCTGAAATTGGGGAAGGTAGTTTGATTGGACCCGAATTGGTGCAGGAAACGACTGATAAAGTAGTGGTTATAAAAGAAAAGCTCAAAGCGGCGAGAGATTGTCAAAAGATCTATACTGACAACATGCGCAAACTGTTGGAATTTGAGGTTGGAGATCGTGTGATGCTAAAGGTGTCGCCTTGGAAGGGCGTTGTTCATTTTGGGAAGAAGGGTAAGTTAGCCCCGAGGTATGTAGGGCCATTTGAGATTCTTGAAAGGATCGGTCCTGTAACAGACCAGTTAAGATTGTCCAAGGAATTGATTGGTGTACATGACATGTTTCACGTGTCAAACCTGAAGAAGTGTTTGGCGGATACTAGCCTGCATGTGCCATTGGATGAGATTAAGGTTGACAAAACTCTTTGTTTTGTTGAGGAACCTGTAAAGATTATGGACCGTGAAATTAAGTGTTAAAACTAGTAAGATATCACTTTGTGAAGGTATCGTTGGAATTTTCAAAGTGTTGTCCCCGAGTTTACTTGGAGTGCAAGATTATATGAAGTCTAATATCCTCATTTATTTGTAGATCGTAGCTGATGAATCGGCTATTTTAAATCTCAGGACGAGATTTTCTAAAGGAGGGGATACTGTGACAACTGTGATTTGAGCAGGTTAGTTTATACCCTTAGAAATGGCTAAGTGTCCATTTTGTATGTTTCTTGCGTGCTATGTGTTTATTATGTAAGTTGAAGTGGTTTACGTATGTGCATGATAAATGATTATCTTATTTTATGTGCATATGAGTTTGGTGTTAAGTATTCCATTTGTTCACGTGTGGTGATAATGGAAATGAAAGATGTGTTGCATGCATTGCTACGTCAATTCTTGGTGATTAAGTGTTAAGTGTTTATGGGAAATGTGGTATTTTAGAAATGAAATAGTTGAGTGAAATATAGAAGTTTGTAGCAAACTTTCTAAAAATAGAAAGTGGGTTGGTGAAATGAAAGTTATATTTAGAAAGTTTAGTAAGTAGCGTTTAAATAGAAAAGTTTAATCAAACTAGCTTAGGTTTTTATAAAAACTTAAGGTAATGAAGTAAATAAGTAAATTAATAATTAAAAAAAATAAAAATAAATAAATATGAGAGGGGGATGGCCGGCCCAAAAGAAATGAGAAAAAAAGGTGTTTTAGTTAATCTAGGATTTGTTAAGTTAATTATCAAAAAAACCCTAACATAATTTTAGTCTCACCTTGCATCCCTCTTCTCCCCTTGCCATCAACTCAGCCCAAAGAAACAAGGAAATCAAAATTTTTATCCAAGTATTCAAGTGCTAGATCGCGTAGAAGCAAGTAAGAACGCTAGGTATTGAACTTGTCCTTGTTTAATTCTTTAAAAAAAACATGTAAGAATTAATTATGATGGATCTAGGGTTTCATAAAATTCAGAATGTTAATGATATTTAATGATGATATAATGATTATGTAACACCCCCATTTTCACAAATATAGCAGCGGAAGCTAATCTGGGGTATTACTTCATAGTACAACAGTCATAATCATAGAAAATGACTCAAAAGAGACGTTTTGGAAAATTTAGTTATCATTCATTTATTCATCAGAGTTTTACAAAAGGAGGTCCCAAAATCTAGTAACAAAAGTTTGAATGATAACAGTTTAGCCATCTTCAAGTCCGTGCCACTCCGTGCCGTAAGTTGCTCAATTACCTGAGATAAACATGCTAAAAAGTCAACACAAAGGTTGAGTGAAATTCATAGGTTTAGGTAAAGTAATTTGAATGCAATTCAATAGTGGGTTACGTTGTTATACACCCGTTAGCTCATGAATCCGAAACCTTGGGATATATTTGATACATTATAGCCCCAACGGGTGCCTTTGCCAAAACACCCGCAGTTATATTCTAATGATGTGCAATTGGTTACCGATATCACTAGGTACACCAACGGGGAGTCCAACCCAAATAGATCTATTCACAACATTCGCGCTCACTCCGTAGAGTAATTAACGGTTCATGATATTAGGGACTTAAAGGCAAAATAGTTACTTAGGCAATAATAAATCAGGACAGCATACAGAAAATAATTGCATTCATGGTTTATAGCATGTATCCCCCTCGCGGGTTTATAAAACATTTGAAAGATTGAAATGCGAGGCTATGAACTCACCTTAACAGTATAGGGAAATTTGATTGATAGCAAAGGTATATGAAATGAAAGTAACGGCTTCGTCACACGCAACCTGGGGTAATATGTCAAGTCTTAGTTTGATTGTTATGTTTCAAAACTTTATAAAGTATAATGTATATCTTTGATTGAATTATTATGGAGTATTGTATCACCGTTCGGGCCATCATAAATTCAGAGGTCATTTCAATAAACATTGAGAGCTAGGGCAGTATTAAAATCGTAAACCCAACAACTCAGTCAGAACGTAATACCAAGATGAACCCATTAATATGAAGCTCCCTAGTATTGTGATACGATATAGATTCGGGACAGGATTTTTATAAAGCACATCGATGCAGTGAATTTATAATAGTTTTATAAACATATTCGGATTTTAAGCGTATTTGCTCATAACAGTAAATGATAAGCACGTCAAGCTTTAATTAAAGTTAATGTTCATATAAGGTTTTGAACACATTTCCACACTTTTTCAAAATGTTACAATTTTAGACCCTTAAGAATGAAAAATGGCAAAATATACCCTTAGGATTTTTTCATTTTTACAAGTTTGGTCCTTCTAGTTTAAAAGATGTACAAAGTAAACCTTTTATTTTGGAAAGTGACATAATAGACCCCTACAGTTATAACTTTGATAAAATGATATTTTTAGTCCCTTTAGTTATAAGTTTCAGAAAGTTACGATATATACCCTTTTGCATGAAAAATGTATCGTTTTTAGTCCAAAATCCATAACAAGAATATTTTTCAATATGAAAAGTAATTTGCAGGTTATAGCTTATTAATATAAGCTAAAATATGAAGGTTTAACATAACGAAAGTTTAAAATAACGATTTGTTAAGCTAGAAATCAAAACGGGTCAAATTAGGGTTTTAAAATGAAAATGCGCGGGTTTTAAGCTCAAATTCCTTTAAGACTTAATAAAGTACTTATAATATTGTTAGATAAGCTTATTAGGATAGATTATAACATTAGTTTACAAGTTATCTTATAATAAAGCAAAACAAGAAAATTAGGGTTCTATGAGCTCAGTTTGGATCAAAAAGGTAAAACACATATGTTTTTGAGTTCAAAGCTTTTAACAATGGTTTAAGCATGATTATATGAACATTATAAGAGTATTGAAACATAATATGAGCTTATGGAACCTGGTTTTGAGCTTATAGCTTGGAAATAGGTCAAAATGGGGACTTTAAGCTTCGTACGCCTAGAATAACAACTCCGGGGCTTCTTTTCTTAGTTTCTTATCTTGAATTATGCTCTTGGGATCTCTTAGGAATTCTATTGATGTTCTTGATCAGATATGAGACTCCATTGATGAAGATAGAAGAAGAAGTGAAGGTGTGAGTAAGAATGAAGGCATGACACCCCTTTTTATACTCGAATGACACCTTGGAGGCCAATGAGACTTTGTGCCCAATCTTGGACAGGTGGGGGGTGATTAGGCTTAGCTAGTAACTGATTTGGAGGGCTATGGATGTGTTGACAAAGTTTAAAAGAGGTGTTGTGTTACTTGGTTCAGTCGCGGGTTAAATGAAGCCACAACGAGGTAATGTGGCTTCTTATTAACCAAGTTGGGAGCTAGATATTTAGGAGAGGTGCTTGTAAGCAAGTTTGGAAGCAAGGAGGTGCATCATCAAGGTGCTTGGGTGCAAAGTTACATTTAAAAGTGGGTCAAAATATGAAAAATGGTGTCGCGGGTTCCTTAGGCACGAATTAGGGTTTTTAAACTTGGATCTCGAGTGCATTGAATTATAAATGATAGATTAAGGATTATAAGACTTGTATTAAGAGTTTATAACACAATTTAATTAGTGGTTTGCATATTAAAATGGGTAGAAATGAGAAAAATGGGTCGCCATTCATTGAAATTAAGGGTTCGTTAGGTTTTTAGATTTAATTTGAGTACATTGTATTGTTTAAAATGAATTAAATTTGATTTGTAAAATTTGTAATAAAAAGTAAATTATAACTTATTTGAGAAATGGTTTAGGTTTAAAAACAGATAAAAACCAAGAAACGGGTCACGGTTTAGAAACTAGCTTGGTTTAGGGTTTCTAGGTTTGAATTCGTGAAATCTCATGAAAAGAGAATAAATATGGATTATATATGAAGTGCATGACTTTCTTGTAACTTGTACACGAATTTCGTCTTCACGTTCCCATGTAAACTCTGGTCCTCTTTTAGAGTTCCATCGTACTTTGACTATAGGAATATGACTTCGCTTTAGCTACTTGATTTCACGGTCTATTATCTCCACTGGTTCTTCTACAAAGTTGAGTTTGTCGTCGAGTTGAAGTTCTTTCATTGGAATAATAAGAGATTCATGTGATAAGCACTTCTTGAGATTAGAAATGTGGAAACTATTGTGGATACTACTAAGCTTTTTAGGAAGATCTAGTTTGTACGCCACTGGGTCAATTCGTTCAAGAATTTTGAATGGTCCAATGTATCGGGGATTAAGCTTTCCTTGTTTTCTGAATTGAAAGATATCTTTGCGAGGTGATGCTTTCAACATAACATGATTGCCAACTTAAAGTTCTAAAGGCTTTCGCCTCATATTGGCGTAACTTCTTTGTCGATGCACCTTGCAAGTGTTGACGAATTTGCACGATCTTTTCAGTAGTTTCTTGAATTATTTCTGGTCTCGAGATTTAGCTGAATGCCGAAGTGATGTCAAGAAATGATTATGAATTGTAAGAGAGTTGCAAATCATGTTGGATATAAATTTTGGAAATGAACAGATGATGACTAGATACTTAACTGTATGAAGGTAATAATGATAATAAGGAATTTGTTTGTACAAACAGATTTGAAAGAAACTTGTTTGTATGAATGCCATACTTAAGCTCACTCATTTATAATTTGTCATTTACAAACAGAGGCGTCCCAATCCTTGTAATTGAGAATTTATAAATTCATAGTTCGGAGGTTTATAATTTCCTTATTCAAATGAAGAAGCATCCAAATTCATTTCAATAAGATGATTATAAATCATCCTATTTAAGCATAAAACATGATATCAAAACGGTATTAGGTAGAAGATAAAACTATGAGAAGGATAATAAGACATTAAATCACACGATACCGATCCACAAATCACGTTTGGAGAATTCGGCATACAATTCCTCCCTTCTAAGTAATTTCAAAATTATTTTCAGATGTTCTGTGTGTTCTTCTTTGTTATAAGAGTAGATAAGAATATCATTGATGAACACTATTATGAATTTGTCTAAGTATGGTTTACACACCTGATTTATGAGTTCCATGAATATGGTAGGCGTGTTAATTAAACCAAATTACTTAAATTTTATAGTGTCCGTATCTCGTTCTAAAAGCAGTCTTAGGAATATCTTCATTCCTTACTTTCAATTTACGATAGTCTGATCTTAAGTCGATTTTTGAGTAAACGCTTGAACCTTGAAGTTGATCAAATAAGTCATTGATTCTGGGTGATAGGTAAGCTTATTCAACTCCCAGTGATTGATATATATTCTGAAGGATAAGAAGAAAAATGGATATCCTGGATATATACCTTTCGGTTTTTATACAGGATATAAGATTTAGTCGGGTTTTGTTTTGGTCACTTCGAGTGATCAAAGTTTTACCGTTGATAGGAATGTGGATGACTTTCTTGTCGCAGAAAATGTTGGCATGATACTTGGATAATTAATCCATACCAATGATGATGCTGAAATAAGATTAATTTTGAAAGGTAGGTTTTACAAAGTCAGAAGGCGACCCTAGATAACGGTACTATGAAATAGTGAGGTATAAAACAGAATTGTATTATATCGTGAACAACTTGCCTTTATACTTTACATAGTCAAGATTTGACAAGTGTTTTTATTTATACCACACACCCTGTGGTTAGGTTCTAACATAGCTATAACTAGGATCTAATCTAGTAATTCGAGGGTCCTTTGGTTCTGCAGTTCCTAGTTTGATGACCTATCTTGTTGCAAATCTGACACTTGACAGTGCAAACTCCTGTGTGATGCAGGGTGCATCTTGTACATAAGGGAAGGTATCCATGGTATCCTTTGGCAGGATAAGTACTAATAGTTTCTTGTCTTCTATTCTGCTGGTGGTGGTTGTGATTGTTGTGGTTATTTTGATAGTTGTTGTTGTTGCGATTGTTGGAGTGGTTATTGTTGTTGCGGTCATTGGGGTAGTTGTTGTTGTTGTTGTCGGTGGTGTTTCTTTTATCATCAAACTTTCGTTTATGGTTATTGGTTTCTTGTACAGAATTGTGTTTCATTACATGCTTTATTAACTTCTGGGTCATGGTAATGGCTTCTTCCATTTTCCTAATCTCGGTTTGAGGACAATACTTTTCTATCAAGAGTCTTTTAAATTCAGACCAGGTGATCTTATAGGCTTCTTCTATTCCAATAGACTGGGTAAATGAATTCCACCAGAACAAAGCTTCCTTAGTGAGGGTACTAACAGCAAATCTCACTTTGTTCTTCTCGGCACATTTGCTACGAGAAAATATCGATTCAGTCCGTTTAAACCAGCGAATGAGACCAACAGCTCCGTCCGTACCATTGAAGTAGAAAAGTTGGTAACTTGTAAACTTCTTGTAAGCGCATTTCCTTGCTACAGGAGTTTTTCTTGGTTTAGAGTTGGGATTGTTTGTACTTGCCATTATTGCAGCTTGTGCTTCCAGAACTGTGGCAACGCTATGAGCAACTAGTTTCTCGATGGTAGCATGAGTCAGGACTGGTGCTTCAGATGTTGACATCCTTTTGGGAGGCATTCTATCAACATAAGATAACACGTAATAAGAATCCATATAATGATAGTCATATCACAAGTCATTGTATAAAAATTAAAATTTTCATACTTAGTGATATTGAATATCATTGTGTGAGTTCTAACAAGAAATACATATTCCTTGATATTACATTGTAGGATATAACAGGAAGTTTTGGAATTTAAGATTTTCAGATATGAACGTTCAAACAAGCATTTGACTTATTAGATTCCTCGGGATTAGTTCACTTTCCAGTGGTCGTAGTATGATTTATAATGAGTTATCTAACTCTGCATAGATAACTCATTGAAGGGATAATTGGGTGGTGGCCTAGTTAATTGATGATGAAGACGTAGATAACAAGAAATGACATATATGATATTGAAACGGTAAGGTAAAATGGAATTTCAACTTTATTTATAGATAACCTAAGATCTGGCAGGTGTTGCTACTTATACTACATGTCCTTAGATAAAAAGCGATAAAGATAAGGTTTCGATCTAGTAGTCTTGAAGTTTATGAAGTGTGTTCCATAAGATTCTTCATATATAGTTGATGGCGATCTTGGATATCCTCAAGGGTTATTTCTAAATCAGAAATCCTAAAGCGAACAAAAGAAATCTTGTCTCTCTGTCCCATATGCTTCTTCTGTAGCGGGCTTCCTTAAGTTTGGTTTTTACTTTATCAAAATCCTTTGACATGATTATCCAATCAATAACAAATCTTTCTTTCATTTTCTCAATACAGATGGGTGATTCAATAGGAGTCTTAGTTTCTTTAGGTGGTGGAATCTCTTTGGGGGGAAAGAAATTTTGGGAATTAAGCATTGGTGATAGTGGAAATATTAGAGATGGAGGTAAAACAGGCAGTGGATCAATAGAAACTTGTGGTGGGATAGGTGGTTTATTAGCATTATATGCTTTCATATATGGATTATCGTGAAAAGGTGAGATGGCTAGTGAGGCCAAAAGATACTTAGATAAATTATCTGAAGAATCAGGAGAGATGTTTCTCGGGGAGGCTGGGAAATAGTTTGGTGAAGTTGGAGTACAGTTCGGAAAGTTAGAGGAAAAAGCATCCTCAATATCGGAAGTAGGATAGTTGGAAGAAGACATCACTCTATTAACAACCCAGTAGTAAATAATATAAGTTATTTATGTGACAATCCGTCAATTTCAGGTCGTTATTTTATTCTCAAGTATTAAATATAATTTTCATTTATATGTTGAGATGTGAACTCACTATTAACCGGAAGAAATTAGGGTTTACGTTTGCAAATTATGTAACGTCAACGAAGAACCGGAGAATCCTACGTTAAGTATCAACGTTTATGTTATCTAATTTCTGTAGAAATATTTTTATTATATTCGTTTTTATTTTTCGTGTCTCGTACTATTTTTATGTTCCCACTTAACCCTTGTAGGGGGGCGGCAAAAGGGATCCGCATGGTTTAACCATGTGTCCATCTCTTATCATTTCACTTGCATGCCTTTTCATAAAAACCAAGTTGGCTCTTTATTTTCTCATAGTTCAC
>BQNB010184501.1:1636-12303 GCA_026074375.1 Tanacetum coccineum
TAATACTCAAAATTGTCATGAAACGATTCAGCATTGAGACTGAAGTTTGAATCAAGGAGTCGTCGACAAATCTATCTTTCTGTCCCCCAAAATAGAAACATTGTCAAGTTTCTATCAGGAAACTCATTCACTAAAAATCAACGATATATGTCAATGCTTTGCTCTTACCAATGCTCGATTACAGCTTATGTTCACTACATAGGTTCAGTCTTGCTACTCTGGAGCGACTATCCAGAACAAACTATTTGACCCTTCAATAACTTAATAATCCAATAAACCATTTTTGGGGTGGCATAGTGGCAAAAGGCTTGTGACTACCGTCATTCATCCTAGGTGCAAACCGCTCTCAAGTGGTCACGCGAACTCATGATAAGGGAGGGCTTTACCCGATTTGAGTGGGCGTGACGGTGGGTTCAAAGTTCAAACCCCATGGATTAGTCGGTCAAATTAATCCATAACCAGACGGACGTTCACCCAAACCCGCAAAACTGATTATCTACGATATGAAAACACGATAACACGATAACTAGATACTGATTAATCCCAAAAATCATCATCATCATCAGTTCATCACCAAATGGCAACTAGTAGCCAGATCAGGAAATAGTATAAAAAACAACACATAAAACCAATCAATTATGAAGAAGAACAGATAATTTGTTAAATGTGATGAATCCCACGTGAAAATTTCACACAAACAAGCAAATGGGTGTTTTTATATCTTTGCTACAAAATCAAACTTATATTAAGATAAACACACCTGGATGTCAGATTATAAGCACATAACACGAAATGATATGAAAGTTAGAGACAATTAACCTTTGACATAGATTATATCACAAATGACTTGAAGTTGTCGTTGCAGTTTGAGACTTTGAACTAACAAAGTGTTGTTTGGGTGTTTAGACTAATAAGAGACGACTGAGGTCGATTTTCTACGGGTCGCATTTATTTTGTGCCTGTCACAAAGGCAAATAGTTTGTGATATTTGTAATGTACATAGCTAGGTGGCGACGCGGCATGATCTCGAATCGGTTCATAATCGGCTGATGTCGGCTCAAGGGTTATGACTATGGGTGTGGCTCGGGATTGAACCCTACGCCTTGTGGTTGTTAGGTGGTAATGAAGCCTCTACCTATTACCAATTGAGCTACGAGCTATATGTAATGTATCGTGTAATAGTGAACGCAAATTTCGTAGATTAGTCGGCTAAAAAGTTAAAAACAATAGTTAAAAGAACAAATAATTTTAGTCATTCTTAAATTACAAGCCTTTTAATTGATTACGTGTCTTTTTTTTCTTTTTTTCGAAAACAATAGTTTTTGATTTTCCAACGACTATTCAACGAGGTTTGAACTGATTGATTACATGCTCTTGCGAAGTAATAGTATATTTATCAAGAGTTTGTTCCATGTGAGTCATATTTCACTGTGCAACATTTTGATATTTGTGTTTCTATAGTTAAAATAACAATAAGCCGATTTATACATTACAAATATCGTAAACAATTGTCACATATGATACATTAAATCATAATTCTTTGATTGCAGAGATTCTTAGCGCTGTTAGGCTTTAGCTATTAGATCAATTGCATGAATTGATGTTTCTTGGTGTCGGTACGGGTATTTCCAAACTATACTTTGGTATGTGCACATGCTTTCCGCGTGTCTTTGACTTGGCCCAATGTTCTTTTGGTGTGGCTCTTCGTTCTGGAGAGTATTGTCACTGCTTATGGACCAGGGTTTAGTGACTGCCAATGGAAGCTTCGGTGAATGCCAATGGAAGCTTCTGGACCAGGGTTTGGTGGGGGGGAAGGTGATGTTTTGGATTATATCTTTCTTGCATCACGATTGCGGTATGTTGGCTTGCATGTTAAGCTTTTTCGGCATGTTTTTATTATAGCTTATGGGCCTACATTTGATGATGCTTTGTGTGTGTTTAATACGACTACAGAGACTGGCCCTTCGAGTACTCCAAGTGAGATTGATACACCGAACTCATGGGACATTTATATTTCACAAGGTTACTAAAACTGCAGAAGCCGCATTTTCCTTATCTCGTTTACTGATGGTTTTGTGGAAATCTCAATTGGGAGATCACACTTCAGTTGGATTAGCCGGTGGTTCCAATTTCTGGTTTGAGACAGACTATGAACGGTAAGACTTGTCGTTGTATGTTACGTTATTGGTTAGGTATTTCCTTTTTACTGTTTTGAAGCCATGTTCAGCTAGTTCAACGTTTTGGCAGGGGGCGGATCCTTCGCTAAGGAAGACGGATCCTTTAACTAAGGATCCGTGGATCCGTCGAAGTGCCAAAATGGGACAGAACACGTTTTTAAGCCACCAACTTATTCTCGATCAGATTTTGTTATTATTAGGAAGAAAGTAATATAAAAGGCTAATGAAAACAAAACAAGACAACCACTTACTACTATCCTATGAATTGGAATAATAGTTAAACATAAGGGTACATGCATATGGGAAATTATATTTCATTCCAATATCTTAACCAAATGCAACAAATGCAAGGAATGTATAACACTAACATAAATGGACCCATGAGATATTGAGGACCAAATGCTTGAGTTTCATCTTGCTTAATTAGGTATGCTTGAGAATTGGTTTGGAGTCGGATGAATGGATTAGAGATAGCGGTTGCTCTAAACATATAACGGGAAACAAAAGTCTCTTCTTAACGTACAAAGAATATGATGGAGGTAACGTTGTTTTTGGAAGTAACTTAAAAGGAAAAATCATTGGCAAATGTATGATTTCTAATTACTCTTTTACTATATCTAACGTAGAACACATAGACAACCTAGCTTTTAATTTACTTAGTGTCGATCAAATTTGTGACAATAAGTGTAGAGAGTTGTGTACGGAAAATGATAGTAAAATAACTAAAGACGGAAAAGTCATAGGTAAAGGAATTAGGAGAAATGGTTTGACGTCGTGAAACTAGGAAATAAGTCTCAAGACAAATTATGTCTTGCAACTCTAGACGATAACTCTGCATTGTGGCATAGAATACTTGTTCACGCAAATATGCGTTTAATCCAATCTTTGTCATCCAAATAATTGGTTAGAAATTTACCAAAGTTAAAATATGATAGACACTTTTGTGATGCTTGTAAAATCAGAAAGCATGCACATGCTAGCCATAACGTTAAAAATATAGTACTACTAATAGGTGTCTAGAACTTTTACACATGGACTTATTCTATCCATCTGCTATTCAGAGTTACGAAGGTAACTTATATACCTTGGTGATAGTGGACAATTATTCAAGATATACTTGGACAAAAAAATTTAGACTAAAAATGAGGCTTTTGAACAATTTGACATCTAAAGTAAGAAAATCCAAAACCATCTAGGATGTTCAATTATTGCTATTAAAACGAATTATGTTCGGGAATTTGATAACGAAGTACAATTCGAAGCATTTTGTGATGCGCAAGGCATTACTCACAACTTCTCGGCTCCACAATCAAATGCGGTAGTTGAAAGAAAAAATCGTACATTACAAGAAATGTCTAGGACCATGTTAAATGAACAATCCATTCCTTAAAAGTTTCGGTACAACTCCGTTGACATTTCAACTTATATTCTTAACAGAATTTTAATTCGACCTATCTTAGGAAAAATCCCTTATGAAATTTTTAGAGGTAGGAAACCCACTCTAGAATATTTTAAAGTGTTTGAAAGCAAGTGCTTCATACTGAACACGAAAGACTATCTCACCAAGTTTGACTTAAAGTCTTACGAAGGTGTATTCCTATGATATTCACAAAATAGCAAATCTTAGATCATCTTAAGCAAACACACCATGAAAGTCAAAGAGTCACTCAACGTGACTTTCGATGAAAGTCCTCCTACCAAATTATCACCTTTGGCGGATGATGATGGTGGTGAAGAAGAAGTCGTTGAAAACCAAGTCGAGTTAGACAACAACATAGAAAATGGAACACTTGAAGATGATGTAGTCGACAACATTAAAGAATCAAAAAGTCACTCATTAGATAAAGTCATAGGAAACTTAAATGAAAGAACGTTAAGATTACAAGCACAAAACAAGAGCAATTTCTTTTGTTTTATCTCAATCATAGAACCTAAGAATGTCAATGAGGCATTAAAAGATGAAAGTTGGGTAGTTGCTATACAAGATAAATTAAATCAATTTGTAGTAAATGAAGTTTGGGATTAACCTCTACCTAAGAATCAATCAATCATAGGAACTAAATGGGTGTTTAGGAATAACTTAGACGAAAATGGAAATGTGTCTAGAAACAAGGCTAGGCTAGTAGCACAAAATTACAACCAACAAGAAGGTATAGATTATGACGAAACATATGCTTCGGTAGCTAGATTCGAATCTATCTGATTACTTCTTGCTCATGCTTGTGCAAATGATTTTAAATTATATCAAATGGATGTCAAAAGTGTTTTTCTAAATGGTTTTATAAACGAAGAGGTTTGCATTACTCAACCTTCGGTTTTATTGAATTTGGAAAATCCAATCACGTTTATAAACTTAAAAAGGCTTTGTACGGTCTTAAACAAGCTCCTAAAGCTTGGAATGGTTGACTTAAAGCATTTTTGCTAAAACACGAGTATTTCATGAGAATGGTTGATAACACACTTTTGACTAAGAAAAAGAAAACACATCTTATCATTGTTCAAATATATGTCAGCGACATTATACTCGGATAATGTGTTGATAGCGGTGTCTTGGAAACGAATAAGTTTTACAATCCTCCTAGGTAGTGTTCCTAATCGTTGTAGTGTAGTACATGTAAGACTCGGGGGATTGATCGTTCTCTAGGGGAATAGTGAGGTAGGTTCGAATTGTATGTCACTAAGATCTAAGGGTTGAGAGAAGAATATTTTTTTGTTTTTATGTTTTATGAAAGCAAGTAAAATCTCGTGTTTTGAAGGAGGAGTTTTTAAACTAAACTACAACTACTCTAATTCTAGTCTAATTATGCAAGAAAAGTAAATTGGTGGGAACTCTTATAGGTAAACAAATATGCTCACTTAATCATGCATTACTCCCTAGTTGATTTCTCTAACTCGTTGCCTGTCACCCTCGTTAATGTAATGTGTAAGTATTCCTCTAATTCAATTGCGAATTGATCAAAAATGCATCTACGTGATAACCTAAGCAGGTAGCTCTTGATAACGCTCTTCCCACCTAATAGTTAAACCACACGCAATAAATACTTAATTATCTATCTTCCCAAATTTGAGGGTTTTACTAAGCTCTAATCGCGTTTCACTAGACGTCTATGCTAATGTAATATCTTATAGCTAGTTTTCTAATGCCTAACGTGCACACCACTAACAAGAAGCAATAAATTAAAGTTCACAACTAAGTTTCATACAATCATAAGTAAACGCAATAAGATTTAGCCTAACATGTTAACAAGAAGAAAAGAAAAGCAATTAATCATCAAACACATAGACATATTTGAATAATTAAAGATTGAATTACTTAACATTAAACCAACATGTGAGTATACAAGTACAAAGGGTGATAATGCTCAAATTATACATATTTCTATATGCGTTATCTATGCTTTTATGTATATTTTTTGGTTAATTATAAGAACTTTCTGTACTTAATCGAGTATATTTGCTAATGTAGGTTCATGCGACGTTTCGTGGAAGAAAACGGAAGAATACACGAAGAATTGAAGCTTAAATGAAGAAATAACTCAAGATAAAGATCTCCCGACACCTGTTCACTTTTTTGGCCATAACTTTAGCATACAAACTCGGATTTACGCGATTCTGGCGGCCACGCGACTGGGAAAGAATTATCTACAACTTTGGTTTTTTGTCCAAAAGCTGAAAATCCCCCAAATACGCCGCACTTGTAAAAAAGTGCAGCGCACTTTCCACCAGCATTAATTTTTCCAAAGCATTAAATGAAGACTGCATTAACACCCAAAGTGCGGCGCACAATTTATGTTGTGCGACGTTTTTCGGACCCCATAATGCCTATAAAAAGCCTCCTTGGCTCTCTCATTTCACACTCTCATACAAATCAATCTCATTCGATTCCACCACTCAAAACAGGGATTTTTGGGGATAAAGGCCTAACAAACCTTTGATCCAAACCTCCATTGGTAACACAATCATCACAACACATAGAATCAAAGCTAAGAGAAGTTCTTGGGGAATTTGGTTGAAATTGCTTGTAGTTCATTAATATTCCCAGGTTTTAATCCATCCAAAGAAGTAGTAGTGAAGTGTAATTCGAACCTATAAGCTATTGTGACAGAATTGTTCATTGTTTCTGGGTTTACTTTGAATATAATAAAGCTTTTGTTGGGAAAACTTGTGAAATCATCAAACATTTGCTCTTGAAGTTGGTATTAATCTTGTTTATCTTTTGAATATGATCTTTATTGAATTCATGATGAATGTTATGTGTTTTGTTACTTCTTTGATCATGGAGTAGTCATCTTGTGTTTGTTTGGGCATAAAGTAATCTTGGATATGGAGTGTTTGGATACTTGTTTATTGAATTGGTAAAACATATTTTATATAAGAATATAGGCCGAAAGGGCTATTTTATATATGTGTTTAATCATTTCACTTAATATATTGGTTATAATAACTTATAAAGGCTGAAAGGATTTGTTGTTATTAATCGATATAATCAATCATTATATTTAAAGGCCGAAAGGATTTGTAACTTGTGAAATCTTTATTCTCTAAAATTGTAAACACTATCCTAAACACTTCATTGTCATAGTGATAATTTCCTAAACAAACATACTTTAATCATTTGCTTGAATCATCCTTTTATCGCTTTCTTTACAATATTCGATATATGCACGTTTTGGTTAATTTGATTCGTGACAATCATTTTAGCCTTAGCACCTTAATTACAAACTATGAAGACTTCGATTCCCGTGGAACGACCTGGACTTACCTAAACTATACTATACTTGAAAGGGTATACTTGCCCGAGTGTTTTGTTTTTAGTAAAAATCGGTATTTCTAGTATTATAAATTTAAAGCTTGTAAAAACACGATTCAAGTTTTTGGCGCCGTTGCCGGAGAATTGTTTTAAGTTGTTATCAGTTTGTTGCTTGCTTTTGGTGCTATTTGTTTTCTTATACGTTTTAAATTTCTGAAATTTTGTCTTCTGCTGCTGTATGTACGACGCACAATTTTCTTTGTGCGCCGCACTTCTCCCGTTTTCATTTAAATATTTGTCGTGTAAACCTGAAGTACGCCGGTTTTAAACCAAAACCCGCCGCACTTTCTGGGATTATTTCAGTTAAATAAAAAAACTGAAAATTTCTAGAAAAGCCGGCGCACTTTTCCTAAAGTACGCCGCACTCTATCCAAACCCGAAATGCCGGCGCACTTTTCTTAAAGTACTCGTACTTATCCATCTGAACCAAAAATAATCTATTAACCATTTATCCTTATTTTCTATATATAATTAAAAAAAATTAAAATATATCTAATACATAAAAAAAGGTAAAAATATAAATATATAAATATATAGATAAAAATAATTTACTTTATTTTGGAGATTATCCTAATACCCGTAATTATATAATATATATAAAAAATGTCTTTTTGCAAAACCCTTAAAGTATGTATAAATCCACGATCTTGGAAAAAACAACTAGTAAAACCATTATCTAAATTAAATAAAAATATGAAAAAGAAGAGCTTTTATAAACAAATTCTTTCCACCTTCGTTATTTAACCATATTTTACTCAAAATCAGAAATTTCTCTCAAAACGAATGTGAAAGTCTAATCGAAGCCTGGTTACGACTGAAGAACATGCTTCGAAAATGTCATGGGCACGGTCTGACCAAAGGAGCTATTATTCATATATTCTATCACGGCCTAGATAAACCCACTCAAGGAATCCTTGACGTAACAGCCGGAGGAATCTTCCTCTACAAAAGTCCAAATCAAGCCTTTTAATTTCTTGATGACAAAGTCCTTTTCAAACTTGATTGGTCCATTAAATCTCAAAACGAACATTATCAAAAATCTGTTGCTTTCGCCGATGGAAGTAATAGTGATAATTCTCGATTAATGGAAAATTTTGATGTTCTAACTATAAAAATGGATTCTCAATTTACAAGCTTAAAAGAAGACTTACAAGATATGCGTAACAAATATCATGACCTTAGAGATAACCACGCTTATAAAAACCACATGAACGATGACACGCCGATGTGTGAACGTCATGAAGTAAATTACATCCAATTTAAAGGTTATCAAAACCAAAATTCTCATGATTCGTATTTCCACCAATCCCATCATGATCTTAATGATTCTGAGAAATCACTCACATAATTAAACAATGATGTGAAAAATGATCTCGAACATTTCAAAAGCTGTATCCGTACCATGTGAACTGTTCATGATAAACTTTTTGATATAGACAATCAATCTAAAACAGATCTAGAAAAATCAATCAACAAATTATTGGATGGTCAAAGAGTTACAAATATGTTTTTCAAGAACAATGTTAACGATATAATTATAAAAATGAAGCAAAACAGAAAGAATTGCCAAACTATATATAATAATATGAAAAGAAAAATAGATGAGTGGTCGAAGTCTCAAAACGTATCTTCAACACAAACCGATAGGACTGAACCACCACCTCCTCCTCAAGCTCACACTGAGCAAGTGAATGTCACCGTGAACGAAAAGTCCGATGATCCTCCGAAAATTCAAAAAGATCCACCATCTCCTATCATCATTATCAATAAAGTTGAAAAAGGTCAATCAATTAAAACAACAAAAAAGGACTATTGTATTGTCAAATCAAATGAATATCCATTCCGTGAGTACATACTAAAAATACCATGCCCTCAACGTTTAAAAGCGGATCATTCACATTTGAACCGTGTTGTCAAGGAATCTTAAATCTAGTTTAATAATTATAATAATAATTATAATAATAATAATAGTAATAGAAAATAATAATAAACATATATAAAAAATTAAAATATATATAAAACAAAAAGCTTTGCAGTTTTTAAAGTATGTCGCGCATAGGGCCCGTGTGTTTCTGTTAGGATCTGGTACTAGATAGATCTTCTAGCCTTTGTGGTTGTATAGTACTTATGTAATCACAAGCACATACGTGAGAGACTCTAGAAAATGTTTAGGTGGAAACTAAACAATTTAATAAAGAAGAACAACTATATGAACAACGATCCTCTATGGATCTTTCTATTGATAATAATTATTTTTCTAATTTGCAATCGGTACCAATCCCTAATGCTAAAGGTTTCTTTTATAGAGAAGAAACCCTAAATTGGTCAACAAGAAAACCCAATATATTATGATCATATAATTTACATGTGGTTTGAATTCAAATGCATGGCGTTCATTTTAGCGCCTTATCTTTTCCAGAAAATTCAACCCGAGCACATAGGAGCCCCGGAAGTCCTCTTTCCTCTTATATTTAAATTTTTCTCGCTTATTAAATAACTGTCCTAAATTCGTAATTGCTAAACAAAGTGTGGCCAGAAATGAAGTAAAAAATTATACTCATATATAAAAATTATAAAAACTTTTTCGTTCGCCCACTGTAATCCCTAAAAATTCAATCTTATTTTTAATTTCTTTTGGACACTAGTTAATAAAAATAAAAAAACATAAAGTAGAAATAATTAAAAAAAATAAAAAAAGTTTTAAAAACCAAGATGTGTCCCATTGATAGAGCCAGATCTGATCGAGAATCATGACCATTACATACTGCGAAATTATATAACAATCGTCGTATTCTGTGAACTGCATACGTCATATTTAACAGGAATAAACAATGCATGAATTTAAGCACTTAAACACGCAATGCAAATAAATACAAACAAAATTAAATAATTAGATTACACTAAACTAAACTAATTAATGGTTAATTATATGGTTAATTGTTAGAAATACTAATAAGAATAAGGTTTAATTAATTCACTCCCCGGCAACGGCGCCAAAAACCTGTTGTGCTTTCGTGTAGGGTCAATTATTTGATTATCAAGTTTTAAATTTATATTTAGCCGACAAACCTAAAACAACACTTTAACGGGCAGTGTAACTGATCAGGTGGAGTTTCTTGGTAAGTAGGGTGTCGAACACTAGGAGTGAAACACTAATCCTATATTCTATCAGTATTTTAACTAGTCCTAATTAATCTATGTTAATTCTAATTACTGGTTAAACCTATGTTATATACGTTGTCTAATTATATGGGGGTTTTCAGCCTGAGAGACTGGCACAGGTTTGGTGGTAACAAATATCAATTCAGTACACAATAAACACAAAAGAAGAAAATCAGAAGATAGAAAAGCGGTACAATCCAAATGATAAAAAAATGTATTAGCCATATTAACTCTGGTTCAATGTTGGTTTGTTTGTTTTAGTACATGGATTTACTTATCTTGAAGCGACATATCATTCTTAAAACTTAGGCGAGGCATCATCCTAAGACCTAGATATAATTAATCATGTCACAATTAATGCATCAACATAAAGAATCATTTAGTTTAATTATAATATATCTTAGGGAATCAAAGCAGTGGTGATCCTGTTAAAACCCTAGCCCATTGGGACTTTACCCACTTATTGCTTGACGGTAATTTATACTCTAGTAGTCCACTTGTCCAACTATCCGATGAAA
>BQNB010184502.1:0-10606 GCA_026074375.1 Tanacetum coccineum
ATAAACAATGTTTATGAGCTTAATGAAGACGAATGTTTTGACCCTGGGGGAGGTGAGATTAATGTTGAAGTTGACGATTCCTTCACATTTGTCATTCGGACTTTTCTCCCGTATCTCAGTTACCCTGAGGTTTCTCCTTTACTTTCCTCCACCGAGAATGAGGACACCATTTTTGGGCATCTTTGCTTTTCAATTTTCTTCTCAAGATCCGGTAGTAGTTAAATGTTTCATGGAATTTTGGTCTTTCACTTGTTTCATCCCCAAGGACGAATGAATTTGGGGATCGAGTCAAGCTATGTGACTCGGTTACCAAAAACAAAGCGCTTCGTGGGAGGCACCCCATGCTTATCCTTCTATCTTCTTTCTTATTTCTATTGTGATGTGAGGAGGCTTGTACTCTTCTGATTCTCGTTGTTTGTGCTTGTGATTATTTGCAGGATTGACCCAAAATTTTCTGAAGACTCTCGTGTTCGGTGTTTTGTTCCGGTTCACTCGAGCTTCCTAGCCTTTGCTTGCCATTAGTTTGGGGA
Organism: Tanacetum coccineum; assembly: GCA_026074375.1. Taxonomy (NCBI): domain Eukaryota; kingdom Viridiplantae; phylum Streptophyta; class Magnoliopsida; order Asterales; family Asteraceae; genus Tanacetum; species Tanacetum coccineum. The sequence goes on from BQNB010184502.1 coordinate 531, forward strand.
AACCCGATATCCTAAGATTATTATCGTCTAACATTTATCTTGCTTGAGATTTTTGTGATACTTTCTTCATGTCTAGATTATGCATTCGACTTTTTGAGTTCTAGTATGGGGTTATAAGCCTTAGACTAGGAAACATTGAGGACAATGTTTAGTTTTAGTATGGGGTAGTATATCTTCGATATGATCTTACCTACCTTTGCCCGTTGTTCTCGCGTACCCTGTTTTCCTGCCAAAATTTTAAAAATATAAAAAAACTTAAAAATTTTCAGAAATAAAATAAGTGTTTTGTCACAATTTTGACTTTCTTACTGGGTAGAATAAGAATAAATTTTGACTTGATTGAGCTTGTTGAGCTCTAGCTTGTTCCTTAACATTTAGGCTAAGCGTTCGCGGAAATTCGCGAAGAACAAAAAATGATAGAGTTGATTATGAGTTGGATGCTAAACAAGGATTATTTGGAAATCTTAACAGCTCATGTATGTAATTTGTGGCTTTTTCTCCCATAAGCTTTAACCGGATTAATAAACGTGCTATTTTTGAAAATTAAACTTAAATCAACAATTTTTATGTAATATATAGTAAAAAAATTAGTCTTAGTTCAATCTTATACTTGAATTTTTCAAAAAGAAGTATTCTCTATATAATGTAAAAAATAATAATAAATAAAAAAATAATAAAATATTAGAATAATAAAATAAAAATAAAAAAAAATGATGAAAAAATAAAAAATATAATAATAATAAAACCCGGGACTGATAAAAGTTTGCTGCATCTTGCCGACTCACAACCGATGTTGTAGCCTTCTAAAAGGTCGAGGGTTACAATTGCAAAGGTAACACATCGAGGTTTGTCAGTGTATGTGGGGAAATTAGGACTACTGGACATGGTCGCTCGCATACTGATGTGGCAGTTGTTAAGGACAACCAAGATTTGATAATTTGGTTAGAATAATAAGTTATGTAATAAACCGAAGCCGAAATAAGACCACTACCTCTTGCCGGCTCACAACCGATGTTGCAGTCTTCTAAATAAGGCACATAGTTATAATAATCCGAGACTGATAAAAGTTTGTTGCATCTTGCCGGCTCACAACCGATGTTGCAGCCTTCTAAAAGGTCAAGGAAATTACCGAGGTCGAAATATGTTTGCTGCATCTTGCCGGCTCACAACCGATGTTGCAGCCTTCTAAAGGACCGAGGTTTAATAATGTTGCAATAATAACAGGAATAAAGCTAAATTTCAACTCCGGGGTTATCTAAATAAAGCCTCCGTCTCTGGACTCGTAGTTGAGTTGTTGCGGATGAAATAAAAAGGATAACCCCTAAATCATGCGAAATTAGAACCTTAATGTGGACCTTATTCTCACCATATCGTCTCTTTAGGAAAGGATTTCAAACTAATTGTGGTCTAAACCGGGTTTACTTTATATTAATAAGGGCATAATTTATTTGTCACCAATAATAATAATAATAAAATCTTGAGATACAAAATTAGGAATAAGGGAGGAAAAGTAAGTACACAATTAGCTTTTATGAGTAGTGTTAGCATCATAACTTGTATTTTGCAATGATCTTGTTTTTAAGCTTGGCTTGGAGAGGTGAAAGTCGGGGACGATGAATTTATCCATTTGGACACAATTGTGCTTTTTGTTCCATGATCCTAAAAGTTATCAATTGGTGAAACCCTTTTTATTAATACAAGATGTCGTTCATTTGGTTTTCGATATTGTCATGACACATTGTGTCTTTATGACTTAGTTATGAATTTTAGTGTTTCTCTATTGTTGATACCATTGTGTTGTGATGATATCCATGACGTTACGCCTCGTGTTTCCACCTTGGCGAGGTGTGACAGTTTTGAGGTATTTGGTTTTAGAGCATATAACATTGCGTGAGGACACGACAATCACTTAGTTTGGGAAATTTTGATATTTGAGAAATAACATATCCTTTTTATACCAAAAATGGCCTTTAAATGAACAAATTGTACAAATTATGCTTAAATATTGCTTGTTTTGTCATTTGTGATGTGTAGGTACGGATATTGCAAAAATCACAAGAAAACGGTCAAAACGGACAAACTCGAACACGTAAATGGATAGAGTGCACAAGAGCCGGAAGTTTCTTGCAAAAGGTCATCAAAAGTCAACCCTTGGTCAACAATGGTCAACCTACAAAATACCAAAACCCTCAAAATACCCAAATGAGCCTTAATGTTAAACCAAATTCACAAAAATAGTCCCTAAACCCTAACACCGTTATCTCCTTTTTATTAAAGAGATAACGGTCGTTATCCCTTTATAATAAAACCATTTCACCAAGCCCGTATAACCGGCCCAATCCTTTATTATAAAACCCGGGCCCAAGTCAACACCCCACACTCCCGGGTCAACCATAAGTTATAAAAAGAAAACAGAGCACGGGAATCAAAAGCTGTTTTACTGTTCATCGTCGTTCTCAGCTAATTACCCTGTCAAAAACAAAGGGTAAATCTCAATTAACTACGTGGAACAAAGATTCGAGTACCAAGTAATGAGTCAGCATCAAAAATCGTCATCAAAGCTCTCTCATTGGCTAGAATTGACAAGGGAATGACACGCGGGATCCTAAAGAAACACACAAGGAATGAATTTTTTTTTACTAAATCCTTTGTTAAAGAAGCACACAGCTCCCTACTTAAGGGATTGCCAGCTTGGCAATCCGTGTGCACACTTATTGATCAAACGGCCTAGAATGAGGATCCAATGATTGCAAGAAATGGACGCATGAGATTAAAAGATCAAGAGGAGCGTTTGAGACCTGGAAGCTTCTTCTCAAGCCTATAAATAAAGGGGCACCCTCACTCACAAGGATATCTAGGAGTAGTGATAGAGAGTAGCTTTTAGAATTAGCTTATGTAATTTTCAAATCGTTTTTAGCTTATAGATTTCTACTTAATGTAACCTTCTCTTAAGTTTGTAATCAATTTCATATTAGTAATAAAAGTTTGTTTTTCTTATTGATCAATTGTCACTTTAAGTTTTCCTTAAATCTAAAATTGTTTGATTAAGCTGTCTTTTGTTCACATAAGCTCATAGGCTCTTATCTACTCTTAGGTTGGCTATTTACTCAACTAAGCTCTTAAAAGCTTAGTTGAGCTTATTGACACTTAATTCCACAATCAAAATTACCAAATCTATTTAATGGAAGGGAAGTCAGTTATGGAAGGACTTCCAGGACCCTACCAGCTTATCACTTGATAAGCTGGAGCTTGTTGATAGCTCAATTGAGCCTTTTATAGCCTTGTTTAGAGCAGAGGCTTATGTAAGTTTTCGTTCTCCTTTTCTAGCTTAAAATTTGCTATTAGTTAAAAATTACTTAGGTTCTGCTTATTAATGTTTAGTTTAGCTTAATTGTGATAGTTATAGTTGTTTTATGCTTATTGTGTTTGATTTATTAGTTTAAATACTTAGTTTGCTTAATTTGTCATAAAAACTGTCAAAAAAACCAAAAAAATAGCATAGTCTTTCAGCTTATTTGTCCTGCTTATTCAGTTGTTTAAATAAGTCCATTAGGTTCAATACTAGCTGTCTAATATCTGGTAATCATTAAAAGTTCTTTATATCTAGAAATTATAAGCTGAACATGAGCTTTTGTGGAATAAGGGGGTGTTTGGGTCAAGCAGTACTAACTCAATTTAGTATTGCTTGAGGCCATTAGGTTCCTTACTTCATTCTAAATCTCATATGTAGGTTTATAAGAGTAAAATTTAAGAGCTCAGTTTGGCATTATCAAGTTTTCATAAGTTTTTTTTATGTTATTTAGTTGAATCTGTTAGTGTAGGTATAATAGTTTATGCATTTTTAGTTCAATTGGATTCTAGTTGTTATAATTGCTCTTTTTGTTCTTAGATAAGTGTTTTAAAGTGTTGTTATCTAGTTTTTAAGGCCTTCAATTGTTAGAGTTTAGTTTTAGTAATTTTCATTGCAAACTACATCAGTAGGTAATATTACGCTTTTCAACATCAATTATCAGAAGGTTTTTATAGAAATTAGGTTTTGATTTTTAGTTTACAAATAGTCTATAGATCATAGTTAATCTGTTTGACCTTATTTTACAAAAACCTAGTTATTTACACATCTGTTTTTAAGCTTAAATTTAGCATTTTGTCTTTTTGAAAACCAAAAAAAATCTAATCAGCATGTTCTAAGTGTTTCAGCTGTTTTCAACCAGCTTTTTCATTGAACTCCTGATTTTCAAACTTTGTTTTAAAAGCTGTTTCAGGTAGCTTTTTGGTCTATGTTTAAATAGGTGTAAGGCTTATTTCCATAAGGATCCGTTTGTGTGCTTAAAAATAAGCACAAACGTGCCTGTTTGTCTGTTTTGGTATGCTAAGTCACCAAAGTGCTTAATTTGATAATTCAGCTTATGGCTTGTGTTTTGTGCTTAATTCTAGCTTAGATTAGCTTATTAGGTTAGGCTTAGCTTATAAATAGCTTAATTAGTCCTAGAGTTAGCTTATTTCATTCTTTGAGCTTATTAAGTTTTGAAAAAAGTAAAAAATATAGTTAAGTAATCTGTTAGTTTCTTTAAGCAGTTTTCTAGCTTATTTCAGGTTTTCTAAAATAACTGTTTTTATAAAATCTGTTAGTCTTCATTAGTTTTACAACTTTGCTTATTGAGTTTTCAAAAATAAAAAAATAAAAATGGAAAATGGAAAGTCATGGGGTTCGAACCCATGACCTCCCTTATAGCACACACACGTCCCACACTCAACACATAGTAACCATTGTGCTTCAATAGCTCATCCAATCATACTCTCCCTTATTTATTCTTTATACACGTTTTCATTTTTCTTTTCCTTAAAAAAGCCGTAGCTTATCTTCGTCTTATTAGGGCTTATTTGTTTAGCTTATTTTTAGTAGTTATTTTTATAAAATCAGTCATCTTATTTTACACTTTCTATAATTTTTCTAGATTTTTAGAATTACATTTGCTATTTTTAGTCATTTTTCTTTATTTAAATCTTTAAAAATTCATAAAAAATAGAAAATTAAATAAAAATAATAATTTTCTTTTATCAATTTCTAGGCTTAGGTTAAAAAAAATTCTTTCGTAGGGTTAAAATTTAATAAAACCACTTATTAAAGAACGGGATTTGATCCCCGTTCTCGTTTTCTTCGTTTTTAATTTTTAATCACTCTCGTTTTAGAATTTCCTTAGCTTTTCATTTTTAATAGTAAAATAGGATTAGAAAAAGTTTAGAAAATAATTTTAGGATTAGGTTTTGTTAAAATAGGGTTTTAATAGTCACGTTTCTTTAATTCCCGTATTTGTTTAATTGTCTAGTTGCTTAATTGTTTTTAAATGTTTTAATTGTTTTAATTTTAGAATTAGATAATCAATCAAAAATCTTTGAAATCCCATTTAAATCATTGTCCAAATAACAAACGAGGTCTCAATTTCATAAGTCTTTGGGAAAACGACCCGGTAATCATTTATCGGTTTCTTACGTAGAATATTTTTGTGTGATTTTTCTTACTACCTTTGTCCTCAAGGGTAGTTTAGGAATTTCATTATCGTTATATTATTATACATATTTATAATACTACATTAATAAGGAAGTGGATTATGAGATACTTGACAAGAAGTATCCTATCATAGAATGGAGATTTGAGTATCTTACAACCAAACCACAGTATGATGGGACTGAAGTAATATAAGATGTTTATATTAATGTGGTGATTAGAAGTAATAGATAAAGAAGATACTTCATTACTTTGATGGCAATGCTTTCAATACTTGATAGAGATGACATATGTGTTATATATCAACTTGTGATGAACAGATACCAAGATGAGATACTTGAAGGATTTGACAAAATACTTTGGGGAGATTTGATAATCATGTTCAATCAAAGTGGAAATGATGAGTTTTGGAATGCACAGCAAAATTAGAAGATAGTGAGCTGGAAGCTACATAGTTCTTCAGGGATACACACTATAATGACTGATGAAGGAATAGTCATTCATATGCTTGTAGAGAATAAGTATCCTTTGAAAAAGGAAGTGCTGTCACAATTGCTTAAGTTGAAGTTAGAAACTGAAGAAGACAGTACTATGGCTTTGGAACTGATTAGATTTGTCAAGAAGCAGATTGCAGAGTTAGAACCTGAAGACTCTGATGGAGATGAGAAGGATCTTTGAGTGTTGGTTCTAAGACCACACAACAAATGGTCATCAGTTCACCATGCTTAACAGGCATAAGAACTGGCTAGTCCATAAGCAAACGGCTTGTGGTAAAGACTTCTCAAATCCGTTTATGGTTGACAATTTACCAAAAATTGTAGGGTTTTCAACTCACCTTGCTTCATGGTTAAGAGTTGGCTAGTCCAGGATCAAACAGTTCCTGGTAAAGACTAATCAAATCTGTTGATAGCTGATAGTTTGCTAAAAACTATATGGTTATCAATGCACCATGTTATGGCAATGAAGCATTGACTAGTCCAAAAGCAAACGGCTTTTGGTAAAGACAAGTCAAATCCATTGATAGTTGGTAGTTTACTCAAAACTACAAGGTAATCAATTCACCTTGTTGTTTACAATGAAGAATTGGCTATCCCAGAGCAAACGGCTACTGGTAAAGGAATATCAAATCCGTTAATGGCTGGTAGTTTGCCAAAAACTATAAAAACTATAAAGCCCAACTGGAGTTGGATGTTTGCTGTGTTACTGTGAAAAATAGACATGTTGCTGATGAAGATGGGATAGCTGGAAGATTATAATAAAGAAATTATAAGGATCAAGGATTAAGATTTGACAAAGTGTTTAGTATTCCTCCAAGAGCGTAAGAAGATAAACTGAAGAAAATGAAGTTAAAGAAAGTTTAACAATCATGTTTAGGGGAGGAATTGTTGGGAAATTTATGCATTCCCTGGACTTAGTACCGTTTGTTATATTAGTAGTACTGATAGTTGTACTTTAGTTATGACAGTACAAAAAATAGTTGAGTACTGGATCAGTTAGTTAGTTTTACTGTAGTATAAAAAATTGTTTAGTACCGTTTAAGGAGATATGCATTTTGGAGGATATTATAGGAAAAGATATGCATTATCTTTTACGTGTTTTGTAAGTCTGTTAGGGTTTATCCTTGGTCTATAAAAAGAACCCTATGGCATTAGAGAAGACACAGATCTCATATACAATCTCATATCTCATAGTTAGTAATATGTAATCATTTTAGCAGATTAATACAAAAAAGTTTAGGTTAATCAATAATTCATTGTTTTCTAACGCTTATAAAGACCACCACCATCCATCATCACCCCCACCCCTTAGTTTCCGCATAAAAATTATAGTGTTTTTAGTCATTGTTTTCTCCTTGTAGGTTTGTGTGGATCTATCCATATTGGTAAGGCAGTGTATAGTTGAGTCATGTCAACATTTAATGGTATTCTTATTGTCAAACTCCCACTTGGACACTTGGTTAAATATAAAATATTTACTTAAATCACAACTAATCTCCCAAATATTATAAACCAAATATAAACTAGTCTCCCAAGGATTTATCTTTATAAAGTTGACCATTGTTCGCATCACTCAAGTTATTAAGCTTAACAGACGCAGGTCCATTTCATAAAATGTAGATTGCTAAGGAATAATAAAGGTTACCTGTAAACACTCCCTTAGTGTGATATACCAGTCACGCCATTCATGTTCATACGTTATACCGCTATCATAGAATGTGACAAATCCTTACCGTAAATCTAATTATGCTAGACAACAGTGCGTATCAGTTTCATTAATAGGCATAAAGACCTACATATTTAAAATAAAATATGACGTTTAATCAAAGGTGCTACGATTAAAAAAGGAAGCGAGACAATAAGTATAAGCATAACCTGGTCCACATCCTTCCATGCAACCTTGTATCGGGACTCGTCAGCATACCATACAGGGATGGAGTCTTGTAAGAGAATCTAAACAAAATAAGCACCAACCATCGCCCAATCAGCCTCAACAGGTCTAACATGCCACATGTAATTGACCCACAATTCTATGTGTTGTTAACAAAGATAAACTATACATTAATTATATTAGAATACAACATCAATATACGAACAAAGGGTTTTATATATAATTACCTCATCCATTATCCAACCTTTCTTAGCAGGATCTAAGCACACTAAACTCTCCTAAAACCTTCGGTCAACACAAACATCTTTGCACCAAGGAAACCTACTTCGGAGTAGGCCTCGCTGACCGAAATAGATGTCAAAATCATCTGTTAGATGTACTATGTCTGTGGCCCTGTTAGGACGTGAAAGTTCCTTCTCAAACAATACAAGTAAATTGGAATTTCATATAAAATTATCGATAATCTTATATAAGAAACTAGTATATATATACCTCGGCCCAAGGCTTAACATCTTTAAGAAATTGAGTCATATCTTGATCAGCTAAGTGATTCGACTCTCTATCCTTTTCGGCCATGGCATACGCCGCGCCCTAGTAGTAAGCTGAAAAATCACTAGAATGTTGACTCCTCATATTGTTGCTAATCCTAGAGGTAGATGTCTTCCAATGATCTGAATTCATAAGAGCATGTCTTCTTTTATTCTTTTCCCTTTCATAATTTACCAGCTTTTCTTTTTCAACATGTAACATCACTTCCTCTTTCAACCTCTTCAAAAACACCTCTTCCATCATCTTTTGTTCTTGCAAATGCCAACTTTCTTCTTTTTCAACCCTCAATCTTATTTCTTCTTGGATAAGATATTCTTGTGTCCAGCCGATGTGTTTAAATATGTTTTCGTTTATTAGGGTGACACAAATGATAATTACATTAATTTCAGTACCTTAATAACATCGTCATCAGAATTTTGATCTTGCATTGATGGACAAATACCAAAAAGAGGTAAGCGGGTTAATTCAATGAATTCCTTTTTGAGGTTTGCATATATATCTTCGCTCAAGGTAACAAAATATTGCCGAAAGTCTAAGTTATCCTGTTAAAAACCAATTATTAGATACATACTAATAGGAAACACAATGACAATGTTTAGTTATATGAAGTTCTGTACCCTATAGCCAGCGTTTCTTTCACGACCCAACACCTGCAATTTAGAAAGAATTTATGAAACAATTATGGTGGAAATTTATAAAAGTAAATTAAAAAAGTGTTGTTAGGTTAACTAACCTGAATAATAGCCTCAGGTTTGAAAATGCGTGTGTTCAACTGGGTAATCACATTATCCTTTAGTATTATCTCTTTTATCAAGCAACTACTGTCACACCTAGGTATAATAGGTAAATCCTTGGTAGCTATCTTTGCTCGCTTTTGAGAGGCAGATAACTTATTTAGGTAATCTTCGTAAAGATCATAGTATATAATTGGAGGATTCCTTGGTAAGTACACCATAAAAACTCATGAAAGTTAATATACCAATCGCTTTTGAGCTCGGATATTGTTGTTGTCAGATAAGTATTCACCTTCAATTCCTTCACAAATTCATCAACATATCCGATTTAGTTTGAAATAAATGCCAGTAACACAAAATTCTTAATAAATTGTATTACCTTGCCAAATAAAAAATTATAATCACATCTATTAAATATTTCCTTCCTCGACCACGCCAATGCCCTTGGTATGACATTTGGTTTTTTATTTCACCATAAAATGCTTTGTTCACAAAACTCCATAATCCAGATCTATCAAAATGGAATACAATATTACAAATGGGGTAAATTATACAAATGTGTATATAAGAAAAAAACAAAAGACTGACCTTGAAAGCCTAAACAAACCCAGATAGCGCATAACTTGGAATATAATTATGTGATCTATTGAGTCCCTTCAGGTGTTCCTATTTGTGTTTTGATACCACGTTGAGAAGCTGGTCGTACAAATGCCTCCATATGTACTCCCACATGGGAAAACATTACACTCATCAATGTTTTCAACCAAACGCATGCGACTACCTTCAATTACGTCCACTAGCAACCTACCCATGAAAATCACTGATTCGTCAAATAGTATATATAAAATACTAGGCAAATCCAAACTCTTCACCCTTGACCAAGGTAAAAAGTCAAGACC
>BQNB010184505.1:0-12303 GCA_026074375.1 Tanacetum coccineum
GAAGTTCCATAATTGCCCTTCAAGTTATTAAGTTATATTATTTTAATTTGAAAGTATTTACAATAATGCCATTTTATTTTCAGCCATAGATTATTTTGATCAAAGGTTAAAAATGGTTCTCGCAGTTCTGTACATTCATTTGGTTCTGAAAAGAACCTCACACTATATATATATATATATATATATATATATATATACATGTACTTTATATGATGATCATGACCCAATGATTTAATTATTTCACTCTTAGGTTTTTCTAGGTTTTTAACTAGTTTCTATTTGCCATTTTTACTCTTATGGTCCAATATATTCCAAAAAACCCAATAGGCCCATAAGTAAGTCCATTAAGTGTTTAGGTTGATACTATTAACCCAAGACCAGGTCTTAGCCCATTAATTAAGCCCAAGTGGGTTGGGCTTAAAGCCAAGTCCAATATGTCCATGTTTAATACATTGGGCGCCTTACGACCCATTTAAGCTTGTAAATGAGTATTATTATAAATTTTCGGGTTCTCAAGGTCGAGACATGTTTATTATCAGTAAGTTAACTTCTAAAAACTTCCAAGAAGTGGGTCCTACCACCTCGGGTTTTAGTTGTAAAAACGTTTAATTAGTTATAGTGTTCGTATAGACGTAAAATTTTATATACTTTTATGTTTACGAAAATAGTCATATTTTAATAACCATAAATGATATAATTGAAAACTTTATATCCTTAGTTTCATAATTAAGTATATATTACAGATCCAAGGTTACTTTTATACTTATTTTAAGTATACATATACTTATGATCAAATTACTACACAAAGGTCAAGTTATAAATTTGGACTAAAATCTCACTTTCACCATTTTTGATGCCATTTACAAATTATAATGAATTGGTCGACTATTCAATTGATCCAGAACCTACATGATTTTATCTAGGTCCCATAGTTTTAACTTTTTAACCAACTCAGTATGTAAGTGTGACTTTTTATAACATCTGTCCAGCAAAGTCAGAATGCACTAGATTTTAGTAAATTTGTCATAACTTGCTCAATTTTTACACTCCAATGGGGATCCAATTTGCTACATGATCACAAGACATTTGTCTACCACCTAGAGAATTCAAATCAACTCTCAAAGTTACTCAAAATTCCAGAACTTACTATTTATCATAGCCTATTATTTTCAATAATTTCTAGCAAGATTCAATAGTCAATCTAGCCATTTCCATCATAGATCTATACATGCATGGACAATTTCAACTCTTGATCATCATATATCATACATATACATATACATTTAGAAATCAAGAAAAACATATCAAGAACTTATTAAATTTTTACCACAAAAAGTGTAGAAAGATCACAATGATCAAAACAAGAACAAGGATTGATGGAAGCTTCAACTCTAGTCTTGATCTTCATCCCAAAAACTCTTGACCACCATTTTTCTTTACCAAATTAGTTTATAAAAATGGTTTATAATCTCAGCCCCTATCTTGATTAAAACCTTCTTGAAAATCTCTTTAAATCACCTCCAAAATATAGGGATTACACTAGGTAGTCATATTCACTAGTGTCCATCCTTGTTTGATCTTCAAATTTTTGTAGAATGTTGTTTTTGGTGCTATGTGTGGCGTCAAGGGTGATAGGAAGAGAGACAAATTCAGATTTTTGAGTTGAACTATGAGATATATGTGTGTAAATTGGTCAAAAATGGGTTTAAGTATGGAAGAGGCATGGAGGACAAGTGTTAAGCAATTTGCTTGACATTGCTTACCAAAGGATATAACGATGTGGATCAGACAACGTTATAGGGGAATTATTATAAGTCTCATGAATCGAACGTTACCATTTCATAAAAATGCCCACTATACACCCTCGCTATGAGTGTATCTTATTCTCTATACAACGCATCCGTAGTGTCATTTTCCCGACACGAGACGATAGCTAGTCGTCACGGATTGGAGGTGGTAATCTCCAAATAGTACTATTCCATGTATAAGCGTATGCCATTTCCCGGCAATTAACAATTCATGATTTCCGCGGGTCTTTTATCTAGCGAGTTAAGCTAACTTATAATAATAATCCAGGCAACTAGCATACAATCTCCCTTGTGTTCTATTTTAAAAACAAGCATGTTATCTCCCTCGCGGGTTTATAAAACAATTAAAGTGTAAAAATGCGAGGCTATGAACTCACTTGGTGATGTCGGAAGAGAATATCGATAGATAAGAACTTCGGGCGTAAGCGCGTCGATCAACCGAGACCTATACAAATTGTAATGGGTCTTAGGTTTCTAGCCGATAAAATTAACGATGACTCGTAAAATAAATAAGTATGTATATATATATATATACATGTATTTTATATGATGATCATGACCCAATGATTTAATTATTTCACACTTAGGTTTTTCTAGGTTTTTAACTAGTTTCTATTTGCCATTTTTACTCTTATGGTCCAATATATTCCAAAAAGCCCAATAGGCCCATAAGTAAGTCCATTAAGTGTTTAGGTTGATACCATTAACCCAAGACCAGGTCTTAGCCTATTAATTAAGCCCAAGTGGGTTGGGCTTAAAGCCAAATCCAATATGTCCATTTTTAATACATTGGGCCTAGTGGCCCAATTAGGCCTTACGACCCATTTAAGCTTGTAAATGAGTATTATTATAAATTTTCGAGTTCTCGAGGTCGGGGCATGTTTATTATCAGTAAGTTAACTTCTAAAAACTCTCAAGAAGTGGGTCCTACCACCTCGGGTTTTAGTTGTAAAAACGTTTAATTAGTTATAGTGTTCGTATAGACGTAAAATTTTATATACTTTTATGTTTACGAAAATAGTCATATTTTAATAACCGTAAATGATATAATTGAAAACTTTATATCCTTAGTTTCATAATTAAGTATATATTACAGATCCAAAGTTACTTTTATACTTATTTTAAGTATACATATACTTATGATCAAATTACTACACAAAGGTCAAGTTACAAATTCGGACTGAAATCTCACTTTCACCATTTTTGATGTCATTTACAAACCATAAAGAGTTGGTTGACTATCCAATTGATTCAGAATCTATATGATTGTTTCTAGGTCTCATAGTTTTAAATTTTTAACCAACTTAGTACGTAAGTATGGCTTTTTGTACCATCTGTATAGCAAGGTCAGAATCCACTAGTTTTAGTATTTTGACCATAACTTACTCAATTTTTACATTCCAATGGGGATCCAAATTACTACATGATCACAAGACATTTGTCTACAACCTAGAGTATTCAAATCAACTCTCAAAGTTACTCAAAATTCCAGAACTTACTGTTAACATTAGCCCATAATTTTTAGTGATTTCTAGCTAGTTTCAATAGTTGATTAAGCCATTTTTAACCTAGATATATGCGTGCATGAACCATTTTATTACTTGATCATCATACATATACATTTTGAAATCAAAATAAAAAGATAACAAAACTTATAAAGTTTTACCACAATAAAAATGATGATGATGATCAAATGATTAAAAGAAATATACAAGACTTCAACTTCAAGCTTGATCTTCACCCATATTATTTTTGCAATCAAATGATCAAAAGGTGCGATTTATAGTCGTTTTTCGCAAAAAGTAAAAATAGTACGAGACACGAAAAATAAAAACGAATGCAACAAAAATATTTCTAGGGCATTTTGAAAGTATAAACGTCGATGCTTAACGTAGAGTTCGTCGGTTCTTTGTAAGCGTCGCGTAACTTACAAATGTAAGCCCTAATTCTCCCGGTTAGTCGTGAGTTCATATCTCAACATAAAATGAAAGTTATAATTAATACTCGAGAATAAAATAACGACCTGAAATTGACGGATTGTCACATGCAAACCCTCTTGAATCTCAATGGAATTCTTTTTAACTTGTTCAAGTTCAGCATGTATGGAATTATCTTCGCATTCATGATTTAACAACACACTTATTTCTACTTCATGCTTGAGGGATGCTTCCAAAAGTTGATCTTTTAAAAAATCATTTTGCTTCTTTATTTCACAAAGTTCACTTTCTGTAGACTCAAAAACATCTTTAATTTCTTTTATATCCCTTTGAAATAGTTTCCTAAAGAATTCAAAATAGAACTACAACTCGATAACAATCGGTTTGACTTGATCTTGACAAAAATCATTTAGTTGTATTTCTTCAGTAGATGTGTAAAAAATGCTTGCTCTTTTACAGTTCTTCTGAATTAACTCAGAAAACGTTTGAAAACAACTTTTCATTTTATCCAGTTGTATGATCAAAGGTGACTCACTCGGTATTGATGCCGAGACAGAAGAAGTTGCATTTTGAGTCTTGTCAGAAGGAATAAAAGAAGATGGAAAATATTTTTGCTCAGCAGAAAGTTCTTTTTAAGGAACAAAGTCTTTATAAAGATCATTTATTTGTTTGTAATTAATTGTCTAACAATTCTGTTTGTTTGTAACAGCAATTGGATCATTCATTTTTTCCTTTAATTTTTGTTGGCTTTTGGAAGCATCATCAAGAGTGTCCTTAGTATCTCTAACATTCAAAGGTATTTCTGAATTACTCAAACTAGAGGCAAGATATAACTTTGGACATTGAGAAATTGCTTGCTTAAGTGTATAAGGATTTGGGTACCCTAAACCATGTTTTAATTGTGAATCATACACAGACAATGGCTTTGGTCCAAGCATAAACATTCCTTGTAAGGAATTGCCAAGTTTCAATATTAGGTCAACATTCTTTTTAAGTTTGGCCTCGAGATCTAGAATATTGTCATGATAACGATCCTCATTTTTACTCATTTGCGTTTTAAAATTAAATGAGTCTTTTGAAGTTCTTCATTTTTCCGTTTGTAATAATTGACAGCTAAATCTAATTTATCTCGTTGTTTTTCTGGATCTCGAATGATGTCTCGATCACTAATAAATTGAGACTGAGCTTGTTGATTAAAATTTGCTTGTCGATCAGCCTCAAGAAATTCGTTGAGATAATTGTTATCCCCAATAATATTTTCCCAAACACCAATAAAGTACAAAAAAAAAAATAAAAGAAATGACGGACCCTTCCTTATACAACTCAAGCTGATTAGTCAAAGTCGTGTTTTGTTGTTGGACTTTTTGAGCAAATAATTGTTGTTTCTCAGCTTCCAGATATGCATTTCTAGCTAGTTGCTCTAACGCATATAGGTCAGGAACATGTGTATCTTTTTCAACACTGCCACTATTAACATGTCCATTTGGTTCATCAAATATAATATTGCCTATCAATTTAATCATCACCAATAGTACTGTTAATAATTTTAGTATGAGTTGGATACATTTGTTCTTTATTCTTATTGATAGATGAAGATTGTACCTCACTTATAAATGCAGAATCATACCTTGGCCAGCATCATAAGATTAAACTGGCTGGTTGAATTATGGCCGATTAAGCAATGTTTGCACAGAGTTCTTCATTTCTTCCCATCCTAAAGCATCAGACAAAAGAGAAAATCATTTTGTTCATCGGTAAGAATTACTCCAACTTCATCCTGTGTTGCCAGCAACATTTGTTCCATGAAATATTTTGAATCCCAAACTCTTGGCTTTGGACAATTCCTAGCATAATGTCCTTTTCCACTACAGTTGTAGCATTGAACAGTTGAAGTATTTCCTGAAGAAGAAGTTCGAAGAGTCCTTTGAACATTTTGTGGTCTCATTTGACATTAGATCCCTCAACAACTTCCTCTTGAACATAAGCTCGTCTAGTATTATCTTCTAGTATTATCTAAAGTTTCCTGCTTTGAATTTTACCCGTCTCTTTGAAATAATTGCTTGGTTTCTGGTGTTGGATGAAGTACGAAGATGATTATTTGTTGGATTAGAGAAATTATAAGTAATGGATCGAGCAAGTAACAACATTCCAGAGGCCAAGGGATCTTCAAAATTAGTTTGAACATAATCCTGCTGGTACTCATTGTCATAACCAACCACAAACGTAGGATGTGTAACATAATAAAATGAGGTATTTCTGGAAGATGAACCCGTGTGTGCTACTAGAGCCAAAGGATCATGAGAATTTTCTAACTTCTTTTCCCGTGATGCATTAACTAGTTTCTCAAATTGCTGAAGGTAATCAAAGAGATCATCAAACGAATCCACTGTTAAACGTTTAGCAAGACGAACTTGGGTGACGTATTTCAACCATTCTGGTTGCAAGCTATTTAGGAACTTTGCGTTAACTGTGACAGTTGGAAAAATCATTTTATTTCGTTCCAAATCATTCATTAACTGAGCAAAGTGGTTGTAGACAGAAACAAGTGCTTCCACTGGTTCAGCAATAAACTGATCAAATTCGTTCGTAAAACGAGTTTCTCTGTCAACTTGGTTTTGTATAGTTCCCCTCATCAATCGTTCAACTCTTTTCCATATTTCCTTGGCCGTAGTGCAAGCATCCACAGAGTTGTAAATTTCATTTGGAATAGAAAGTAGAATCAGATTCATGAGCTCCATTTCAGCATCATAGTGCAATAACGCATCACCCTATAAATCCTATGCAGTTTGCAGTTTTGGTATTGTTGAATCACTAGGAACGAACATTTGAAACTGATAAGGACCTTCATCAAGTGCTTTGTTAAGCCACTTTCGGTTTTCTCTCTTTTGATTTATATATCGTCTAAATCTACTTGCCCATGGTATATAACTACCCCTTTCAAGCATGGGAGGCCTAGTCTCAGAACCGACATCAGCGAGGGGTTGTTGATATGTTTTGGATGTCGACATTTCTTTATGATTCAAAGATTGGATCTTTGTAGAAGAAAATGAGTGATTTTGGTGAGAAAAATTCCAAACTCGGTAACAGTTGTCAAATTCGAACAACACTTTTCTCGGATAACAAGTAGTCTGAAACTCAGTACACTTCTCGAACAGAACTAAAACTCGGTACAAAGAATACTATCAAACTCGGTACTCTTAAAACGTAGTAAACTCGGAAATACTCTAAATCAAAAATCGATTAACTTATTTTATTTCAAATAAGTGATTTAATCAAACTCGTTAGAAACGAATTTTGAACAAATCCTTATGATATGGATGAACAAGAACCACAATCTCGATAGAACCGAAATTTATGATGTCTTAATAACCCAAAACACTTAAATCACCAAATTCGATAAAACCGAATTTGATTTCCGAGTTTAGTAATTACCGAATTTGTGTTTCAAAAATCCAATCCACGATACAACCGTGAACTTGTATATTTTAAAGACTTTGTAAGCTTATTTCCGAGATTAACTCACTAAATCCTGATTCACACTTTTCGATAAAACCAAAAAATGTATGATTACGTATGAAACTCAACAGGCAACCGAGTTTATCAATAAGCACCTAATATACGTTTTCGATAGAACCGAAAAAGCGTATATATCTATTACAACACTTTTTCTACCGAAACTAAACTAATAACGATACAAAAACTTTCGAAAATGTAAAGAAATGATCTGAGACTACTACAACTCCTTCCGAGAATGATAAAACACTTCCAAAAATGAAAACTTCATAAGAATTCGTCAAATCAAATCCAGTAGAATACTCGATAACGTGCAAATACTCAAAAACACTGCCAAAATACTACTCGATAGCTCAAAAATCGCAACCGAATTCATCGAATTGCATCGGGAGGTTCTCGGACGTGTAAAAAACATACCAATCGAATCACTCTAATTCTCTAATGGCGTATGATACCACTTGATATGTCTTGTTTATCTTGAATCATACATGATCATCAATGAAAGCTTAGAGAGAATAGTAGAGGAAGACAAGTATTTAATTTTCAAATGATATAAAATGAAGGGGAAAATGGAAAAGATTATTACAAGGGTTAACCCCCTAATGGTGATTAAGAGAGGTATTTATAGGAGAGGGAATGAAGCTTCCATTCCTTTATTTTTCTAATGTTTCACTTCTAGTCCCTAGACTTTGGTAATTATGCTATTTCTTACTTTTAGCATAATAAACCTTATTACAAGCTACATTATTCTTAACAAAATAAAGACTAATGACTAAATATAATAAAACCACATAATCGACACTTTTCTTGAACCTAACAAGCAACATGTAATCAGGAAAAGGAAACGTAAAGTAACTGTGTCCATAGTTAAAAAACAAGCAATGTTTCTCACCCCAAAATAGTAAAGTAAAAGTAGTAAAACATGGGGCTATGAACTCACCTTGGCAAGATGAGCAAATGATAATCACGCAAGTAAAAGATGATATAGAAATCTAACCGCGACCAAGAATAATAACGCGTCTTAGAAACACGGAAAGTATGCCAAAAATTGCACAATATGTTCATCACCAAAATGCATCCATATGTGTTTGCTTTAATTTGATTATCAAATCATGACGAAATAAAATCATATAGTTTTTTGTTAAGTTTCGGCGTTTAACCAAAAATTACTATTTTTAGTAACCTTATCGCTTTTCCTAAAATATGTTAACGACGTCTTTAAACGATACTAATCAATAGGTATGTGTTACTATATGTTTCGCTAGTGTTTAGAAAGTCCAAAAATATCCGAAAGTGTCCGAAAACCTATTTTACTATTCATATCAGCAACTATTCATTCCGTTTAGCTGAAAAATATTTCAACTTTCATTTGGCTATAACTTGGCCGTTTTAAGTCTCATTTTAGTGTGCGATATATGAAAAACTATCTATTCGAAACAAGCTCTCCAAAAACTACTTTTACGCCTAATGAAAACATTTTTAGGTCGACCAAAACCCTAAAACCATTTTGGATTAGCAAGCACTTTTTGTCAAGAAGGCAACCAAAACCCACCCAAACTTCACAATAGTGCCTAATCTAGTCTAATCTTCATTCACAACTAAACCATAACAAAACCACACCTAAAGCTAACCTAATCCCTTCATTTCTATTGTTGCAACTCTCATTCAACTCTCATCTCACCAAGAACATAATATTTAACTAGTGAAACAAAGGAGCATCACTATTTATGAAATCTTGTTTTATAGTCTTATAAAATTTAAACACAACATAAGGATGTATGAATCTTGAACATATAAAAAGAACATAAGTAAACCACAAAGAAAGGTTCAAGACACTTACAAGATTGAAGAACAAGTAGAGAAATCACAAGATCTATACCCCAAAATAATAGATTTATAAAACCCAAAACAAATCTTGAAACGCTAACTTAGATCTTGATGAAAAACCTTTAAACCAAAGAACCAATACTTCAAACCACCTTAGATGTTCGTAGAAATGAACCTAAAATGCTTGGATTATGCAAGAAATCAAAGATATGAAAACCCTAAGAGGATGTTTGTTTGCCGTGAGCTAGGAGAGCAAGAAAGGGAGAGAAAACAAATTTTAGAGACTATGAAATGAGAAGTGAAACCCTAGTTGTAAGAATGTAAAGTATTTATAGGAAAAGATTAGGTCAAGGGTTCTTATTTTGTAGCACCAAATGACCAACACACACCAAAGGTGTGTGTACATCTTTGTTCAGCCAAAACATAGCCACAAGGACCATTATGGTTCAAATTTTTAGATCATGGTTCATATTAGATACATAAGTTAGTCTTGAGTTGGTCAAATGAAGTCAAAATGTGTAAGTATCACATGATCTTGTCTAACTTAAGAAAATGTGCATGAGAATGACCCTCTCATGTGTCACTTTCGTGGACACATGCATGGGATTTTCAAAAGATGCTCTTGTATTAAATTTCAAGACTTATGGTGCATTTTGTTTGGGTTTAGGCGTCCGATTTTAATAAGGGGGGATATGAATGAATTTTTTGACTTATGAACATGAGATGGACGATAACTAAAGTTTACACAAAAAGATTTCGGGTTTCCGTTAGGTCAAAAACGCGAAAAACGCAATTTAAACGTTAGGGCGTAAAAATAAATACAGGGAGTGATTGTAAACTACGAAACACTTAGAAAAGATAAAATAATTCAAATAATATCTAAACTAATTAAAATCCAAAGTCGGAACGCGTCCGATGACGTTTTTTAGATTTACGCGGGTTAACTTCCCGGTAAACTGCTGGATTCAAACGTAACGTATAACAGTCAAAGATAATGATCAGAAAAGTTTAAAATATTGACCTGAAATTTTCGAGGTGTGACATACTCGATGAAATTTGGAAAGATAAGGTGGAATTGGATGGAAAGACTGTGAAAGAAGATGAAGAAGTAGTAAAAGGGATTAAAGGTGAAGCATTGAAGGAGAAAGACGATCCTGGTGCATTCATATTTCCTATCAGATTGGAGGGGAAGTTAACGAAAATGAATTAGCAGATACTGGGTCGGATATAAACACCATGCCTTATCGAATCTTTGAAACGTTAAAAAGAGAAGATATGAAGAAGATTGATAGGGGAATCATGGTGATAAATCATACCCAGGCAGAAGCTATAGAAAAACTCTCTATGTTCTTTGTCAAGTTGGGGTAACTACCATAATTGCAAAATTCTTTATCCTGGATACACCAATCACCATGATGCACCAATAGTGGTTGGTCGAGGATTCCTTTATACGATGGGTAGCAGCATACTTAACACCCCAGAAAGACTTTTCTCAACCTTTGATGGAGTCTGTCATCAAACCTTCCGAGCCGCAAGATTTGATGTTCTGAGAACAACTGAGAGTGATAGTGATGATGAGGAGGAATATGTGATCAAGAGAAATAGATTTGGAGCACCAATATATGGACCGAAACCCGCTCCATATCTAAGTTGTACCAATCCGGAGGATCGATCATCAGCTATACAAACAGTAACTAACTCGTTCCAGAAAATTAGTGTTTGGAAGAAAGCAGTTAGTTTTCTTGGTTCATTACTCGTGCCATTAAAACAAGTCAATTGGAAACCTAATCGTAAGGGACGCTACACTAACGAAGAAGAAGCAACAGGACAATGGCGTACGAAAATAAGACTAACTGATCCGTATGGGAACATCTATCTACAAGGATTCACAACAAAGAAAACAGACCGAAAATTATCAAAGTACCACAAGTTGAGTGATATCATGTCGCCCAACTGGTTTATGGAATAAAGTACTAGACCAACTTGGAATAAAAGAGTAGCTATATACTCCTGTTTTATGTTTTATGTTATGTTTTAAAAATAAAAGTCATATGTATAAATCTATAATGGATTACATTTGATGTATGGATATTAATCCGATATATGATATATAAATATTAAGCTAATATGATGGATTGAGTTTATGTTTAAATTATGCGTACAATGTAAGATTGTGTAATCAGAAAAAAATATAAATAAGGGAAGTACGCTACACTTCTGGGAAGTGCGCCGTACTTCAAGGCGGTTTTTCATAAATAAACTTACCAAACACGATTCTGAGGCATTATTATTATTAAAAAAAACACACACACTCAAACACAAAAACGCCAGGTTTCTAACAAAAACAAAGGAAAAGTGTCAAAAATCAATCCATTAACCTTCTAATCATGCCTAGGGTATGTTGATTTCATTCCTTAGAATTGTTTATCATTAATTTGTTTAAATTCTTGATTATTAGGTGTAAAACCCCGTATTTAAGGTCACTACTTATCTGAGCCTTACTTTTATTTTCCAAATTTTATAGAATTTGTTTTATTACTTTTAGTTGGTTTTATTAAAATCGTCGTTCTAAAATCATAATCTTTTACGATGGGTCAAAACGGGTAATTTTCATTAAAATTACATATTAGTCGGAATGGGTTAAAATGGAGTTAATCATAAGGCGAATCATTTTAGTGGGTATAAATAAGTAAGTTTGGCGCACTCATGGATTCTACGATATAAGATTTCATATATGTCGAAATATATATATATATATATATATATATATATATATATATATATATATATATTACATACTTGTGCATTTTATGCATTTTTCTTATAAATATATTCTTATACGTGCACCATTATTTTAGGTCGCGGTTCGGATCTCTCGAGTTCGTTTCTTCATTGTTGATCATGATGTTCGCATCGTTGTCATCGTTGTTCACTCGTTGTGATTCTCTTAGCCGATACTTCATTGCTTCTCGGTGAGTTCATAGCCCTACCTTTTCTTTTTTAATGGTTTACATAAATTGTTTTCGGGGTGAGAATACATGCTCGTTTTACCAAGTAAACTCATTGATTTCTACTACGTAAGCGTTACATGATTACTTTTACTAAAGCTTGTACTTGCTTACTATATGACTTCTAAAACATATGCGATACATGGTTGTTTACTCATGAATTCATTAAAGCTTGATTTGCTTACTATATGATTTGAGATCATTAATTAT
>BQNB010184507.1:0-12303 GCA_026074375.1 Tanacetum coccineum
ATCAAGTCATGCGTCCTCTTTCCCTAAAACAAACTCGACGATCTCGAAGTGATCATGGCAAGGCATGTTATTCCGTATATTCTTCATCTTATCATCATCAAGGCACGTCATCTCATCAACACAATGATGACGATGATGATGATGTCCAAACTTCTTGTGCAAGTACTCCATCTCCTACCGCCTACCTTAACTCTCTTGATCCTCTTAACTACCAAAACTACCAAATGCCTTCCGTTTTCGAATAAACCGATGAAACTCTCTTTGAACGACAAACAGACCTTGCTCAACCAAACGCAACAAATGCATAAGGAGATGCACAGAGGTTTCAAATCATTTGGAAAGGCACTAAAAGGAGTGTTTAGCAAGAAGAAGAAATGAAGACATAGGATTGATGTGAGCTAGATGGCTAAGTGTAGTTTAAGACAATTTTTAACTTAATTATGTGTATGTTGTTAACAACTTGTGTGGTGATCATCCGATGTATTCGGAAAGACTTATGTGTTGGTTATTTTTAGGTACTTGTTTGCTATGATGACTTAAACTTTTGGTTGTTTTATTAAATCAACTAGTTGTGCCACTTTGGTTTTTCTATAGGGCTTGCTGCAAATAAACCACCAAAATAGAAATACTCTCAAAAAAATCTGAGAAAAATCGTTTTTCTATGAAAAATGGAACCAACAGAGGGCGGCCCCCTTAATTCAACACGGGCGGCCCCCTTAATTTTAAGGGGACCGCCCCCTATTTAAGGGGACCGCCCTAGTATTTCATAGGTAAAACAATATTTTTTCTGCTTTTTGACCGTCTTTTACCTAGTCTCAGCTATCTTTGCCCAGAATGCTCGAACATAATTTGGAATAATCTAAACTAGTTCAAAATCATTCCATTTTCAAACCATTTCCTTCCTATAAATTCCCCCCAAATGATCACCTCCAACACACCATCTTTTTCATCATTCATCAACCATTATCAACATCCATGGCATCCACTAGAGCCTCTATTTTCAAAGCCTCCAAGAGACAAAAAATCAACATCATTCCACCAAAACAATTGTTTGTGGATTTAACCCATGATGACACAAAAACTCCATCACCCACACTTTAACTATCATCACCTAGTGCTCCTAATGCACCCTCCAAAACACCATCAACCAAGATACTTCCTTATCCTCAATTGGCTACATATCCAAATCACCAACCTCATCAACATCACTTTCACCCAATGGTTACTTGAACTCACCAACATCTCCTCCTCTAAGAGTTTCTCCACCACCTCCAACTCAAGAAAATGCATCAATGGATATCACTCTCACCCTTTCACCAATCACCCCACTTGATGTCCAATTTAATACTCCATCACCCTCACCATCTATCTTTGGTCATTCCATTCCTTAGAACCTTCTTGAGGCACATGGAGATTCATGCTTGTGTTGCATTCATAATCGTACTCTAATATTTGGGTTAAGGGATGAACTCCAATATATGTTTTCATATATTGAACATATGCTGTCACAACCACCAACAACCATCATCCCACCACCTCCACCATCTTCACTAAACTAAACATACTCTATGTTTAGTTTCTCAAAATAATTGTCCATCCACCATTTTACAAGCAAGTCCTACAGAGCTGTACTAGTTATAGGACTCTTTGTAGTTTAAAAATTTCATGAATGTTAGCATGTTATTTTCCTTATGTATGCTTGAGTGTGGTTCACACACTATTTTACTTCAATGGATGATTATTGTTGGTTGCATTACTAGTATGCCATATTTTTCCTTCTTGCTACATGTTAGAAATATTTGTATTGTTCTAACTCGTTTTTGTAGCCAAGAAACCATAGCTCGATTCCTTGGTGCCCTCGAACGAGGGGGAGCACACATCAAGGGGGAGCATTTATTCTGTCGATTTAACTAGCAATTCTCGACGATGTCTTTTTGATTCTACAAAAAGGGGGAGAAATGACATGAAACTCACTAAATACTTGTTTAAAAATAATTTTATATTTAATGAGTTTAAATTTTGTAATCATCAAAAAGGAGAGATTGTTGATAAAAATATAATGCCTAAAAACATTACTAATATTTTTTCACATCTTTACATTTTGATAATCACAAAATATAAAAACGTTCAACGTAAAATTAAACGTAAACAAGTAATTAGTAGTAAATTCTTATTTCAACAAATACATCACTTAAAGGTATGAATAAATAAATGCTTAATGCATTTTATGATCAAAGGAAATTTTTATTCAACCTCACACTTTTATAAAATGCTGAAAACATTTTATAAACATTAAAAAACATTTTCTACAATTAAAAGAAATGTTTTATTCAAAAGAAACATTTTGAAATTCAAATTTTCTGACCTAAAACGGTTAGAAAAGTTCTAGAAAATTCCCCCTACACAAAAGACAAACTAGGGAAGCCCAAGTCTTGGGCGGCCCCCTTAAATACACGGTCGGCCCCCTTAAAATTAAAGGGACTGCCCACCTATTTAAGGGGACCGCCCCTAGGTAGACGCTCTCCCAGTTTGTCCTATAAATACTAGACTTTTCTCATAATTTTCTTACCTTTTGCACTCATTCTTTCTGCTCAAAACAGCCCACATATCCTTTCCAAAATCCTTTGATCATTTAATCATAAAGCTTTGTTTCTAAGTGCTCCAAGCTTAATTCCTCAAGTGCAAGAGAAGAATACTTTCATCATCAAGTGAAGAAGTATTACACCTCAAGTGTGTATTGCAATCTTGTTGCATCCATATCACAAATTTGTAAATCAATTGTATATCTTGTATTTGTGTGTAGTAGCTAGATCTTGGGGATCTTTGTAAGTATAGTTAAATCGTGGTGATCTTACCAAGTAGTGTTAGATAGTTGTGATATAAGTAGAGTGGTGAAGTGAAGTTGTGAAGAAGTCGTGAAGATGTGAAGTCATGAACAAGTCGTGAAGTTGTGTTGTGATAGATTGGTTCTAGCTAAGATTAGAACTCGACATTTAGCTTTGTGTCATAAATCGGTTTAAGCAACGTTGTGTACGGTTTTCTCCGCCATAAGGGAGTTTGTTGACATAGTGAAGAAAACTCTCGAGTTTGGTGCTCGGGGAGTGGAGTAGGGTAAAGAGGTGCTTCGTTACCGAACCACTATAAATCCTTGCGTTGTGATTTGATTGTTCTTACTCTTATCTTTTGTCTTACATTACTTTCTCATATCATTTTATTGATTGTTTAGATAAGTATATTGTTCATATTGTGCAAGTGTTGAACTCACATAAAGTCGAATCTAAAATTTTACAAACAATTAAAAACCTTTAATTAAAAAGCGGTAAACTATTCAACCCCCCTTCTAGTTTTCCACAGTATTCAAAATTTATATATACAATACAATCAGCAGGCATTTTGGGCTAAGTGCCAAGGCTTGGGCTCGCGGGTCGCTTGGGCTTGGGTTAATTTTTTTTAGAATGAGCTTTAACATACTTTTATTTGGTCCGTCAAAGATCGACTAAGTCCGTTTTAGCCATTTTTCACGTATATACATAGCAAATTGTTATTCAGTTGGTCACAGCAAGTATCAAATAATCGTACAATGACACATTACGCAAACACCCCGCCGCGGAGCGTGGGTTTATAAACCTCATTTTAAATATATACAATTATAAGGACACTTTGGAATATTTTATTTTAAATTGCACCCGGTTCCGACCCGGTCTGACCCGCTAGCCTCACATGTCGACCCACTCAAAACCCGCTCCTAACCTATCTTAACCCACCGCTCCGTTCTTTGATATAGAGACACGTGCCATTAAAGTCATCCACCTCAAACCCTCCTTTTTGTCTCTCTCAAAACACATACATCCATAACCTTATCTCTCTAGAAACACACATACAAACACATATTATGCACAAATCTGTTTAACAAAGATCAAAAATGAGGAATTTAATCTTCAAAATCAGTTGCTATGGCGATTCGAAGAAGGCTTATACAAGAGCAGTGACTACTGATAATTAAGGTGACCATCACTTTTCAATTTTACCTTTTACACCACTGATAACGTTAAGGGTGACCGTACAACGCATCTGACCTCTATGCATCGACCTTGAAAACACTTTTGGAGCGTAAATCTAAAATTGAACATTAACTAGATTAGGTCGTGATGACGTCGTTGTACTTGCGTGTGATCTAGATCTTTGCTACCTATCACCTTTTACTTAAGGTGAGTTCTGGTAGCCCCACTTTTTGAATCTTTTTCCGTTGAGGGAAAATGATACTAAAATTTGTTTTTGAACTTGTTTTCTTACTATGCAAAACTATAATCTTTTGGACAATGCTATGTGCCTATGACTGCTATGTGAATAATATGAGATTGGTAGAACTAGTATGTAGATCATATGTGGTAGTTGTGAGGTATCTTGTGATCTTATGAACTTGTGAACTTGTGATCTTCCGCCCTATGTATAGCTCCAACTAGTAGGCGTTAGGTGCGTGTGAACTTGGAAGCTTGGATCATTGAGAGTGTTGGTATCTATATTAGTGGTGTATCTATGGACCTTCAATAGCATGTATTCCTACGTTGGTATCTTATCTATTGCATGTATTCACTGTCATATTGCGCAATTGTCCACCTTCTGAAACTATGGCACAACAACTGGGTTGTAACCAAACCTACGAGCTCACCAACTTTATGTTGAATTTTTCGAGTATCATTTTTAGGTAATGTTAATGATCAGTGAAGTTTTGTTATGAGCTTTAGAGACCCTTAAGGGCATCAGTCATGATCAATCTTCTAAGGAGACTTGCATTTGTTATATCTTAAGATTGGGTTTTGTATCTTGAGACTACACTTTATCCCCTATCGTGCGGATTTGGATTGAAATATTTTGGTACTATGCGAGGTGTTCTTTGACGTATCTTCACTAAGTGTACGTGTGGTCGGGGAACTGTCACGACACTTATCTTGAATTGCTTTTAGTATTTCTCTATCTTGTATCTTGTGTTTTGATTATCAATTCCCCGTCGCATCCTGTGTTTTTGCCTTGTCGGGGTGTGACAGATTAGTATCAAAGCCAAGGTTATAGAGAACTAGGTGGTTTGGCCTAGACAATAGCCTAATAAACTTCATATAGTTTCGTTATAGGATCTATGTGTGCGGTGTTCCGCTTATACTCGCTTCTATGAGATCTATGGTCCTATTTTATATATAGTATGTGATAAGTCAATCATTGAGATGTGTCGAGCTCAATATGAGTAAAATTGTAAAAAGCTATAGGTATCTAATACGGTGGCCAACGTTGTTATAATGTATCACAATCATGCGTATTTGGTAATATTTGTTCACTTAATATGTATGACACCTTAGGGACCGTATGTGTATATTTTATTTATATATATATATATATATATATATATATATATATATATATATATATATATATATATATATATATATTAAGGACCACCCATAAGTTAAACCTTCCTCCTACCTAATGTTACCCTGTTCTCCCTCGTGTAGATATGCTGCAGGAATGATGACACGAAGTGCAGGACGATTACTGCATGCCACACAAGGTGGAGAAACGGGTGGACGAGTTGGTAGGGGATCTAGAAGAACTAGAGAACCAGTGAGGAGAAACAATGAAACAATTCATGAACTTGATGGTCAAGGAAATGATGAGGTGTTGAGGCAAATAAAGGTGTCGGTGGAGTCCCTGACTTCTCCATAATCATTGCTCAACAATTACAGAACCTACTTCCCACCTTCTTAGCCCAAGTAGGCAGCCAAGGTAGCAATCAGGGGAATGGTAGGAATCAAAATGGCGATGCCATCAATGACAACATCCAGGCCGATGTTAGGAATGTCATTGCGAACAACGACCAAAGGGGTTATACCTATAAGGATTTCTTAGCTTGTAACCCAAAAGAGTATGATGGTAAGGGAGGTGCTATAGTCTATAACTGTTGGGGATGAAGAAGATGGAGTCAGTCAAGATTTGAGTGGATACTGGGGATACAAAAGGTGAAGTCCTGATAGGTCATTTGTTGGTAAGGCTCTCACGTGGTGGAACTCTCAGATCTACACACAAAGCCGAGAGGCCACTGTTGGGATGTCATGGGAAGACTTTAAGACTTTAACAAGAGGAAACTTCCTGGTCAATGAGATGCAAAAACTATAAACTGAGTTTTAGAACCACGCCATGGTCGGGGCTGGCCATGCTGCGTACACTAATAGGTTTCATGAATTGGCTAGGTTAGTTCCCCATTTAGTTACCCCTAAGAATAAGAGGATTGAGAGGTACATCTATGGCCTTGCTCCATAGATCTGTAGGATGATGGCAGCAACGGAGCCAGCAACAATTCAAAAAGCTGTGTAAGAAAGTGTGCACTATAGGATGAAGGCCATTAGGAATGGATCACTTAAGAAGAACACTGAGAACAGAGGTAACGATGGAGAGCCTAGTAGGGATAGGAATGTGAGGGATGATAACAATAGGACTAGCACTGGGAATGCTTTTGCTACAACTGCTAATCCAGTAAGGATAGAGTACACAAGTACGACACCTAAGTGTACAAACTGTAACCTGCACCACTCACATGAGTTGCCTTGTCGAGCTTGTTTTAGTTGCAACCGCCTTGGGCATCTTGCTAAGGACTGTAGAGTGGTACCTAGGATGGTGAACCCAGTAAATTCTAGAAACCCAACTGCTGCTCCTGGAGCATGTTTTAAATGTGGTGGTACCGATCATTTCAAGGCAGCTGGTCCTAGGTTGAACCAAGCACAAAGACCCGGGGGAGGTCGTCCAAACCAATTTATGGCTATTGATGGGGGTCAAGGTCGTGGGAACAATGGAAACCAGGCACGTGGAGGAGCGTTCATACTAGGGTCAGAGGAGGCTCATCAGGACCTGAACATCATGACGGGTACGTTCACTCTAAGTAATCATTATGCTACAATACTATTTGACTCTGGTGCCGACTATAGCTTTGTTGGTGTAGTTGTTGTTCTTGTTTTACTTGGCTCTTGAAGAAGAATTACTGCAGTAGTTTTTGTTTTAGTTGTTGTTATTGATTCACTTGGCTCTTTTTCAAGAATAACTAGCCCTTTAACTTTGGGTCTTGCACTCTTCAACTCTGCTAGTGTTTGAGCCAAAGTAAGTTCAACAGTAGTTATTGTAGCAGCACTAACTAGAGTAGCATCACCAGCAGTACTAACTACTTCTTCAACAACATTAACTTCATCATCTTTTGTCTTAGCACACAACTCGCTTTCATCAACACCTCATCACCTTCAAGATCATTTACACCAAACATATCTTCATCTCTAGGAACATTGACCAGGTAAATGTCTTCATCAATATCTATAGCATTTATCCTCCTCTGTTTGGATGCATCCTCCTCACCAAACCTTCATCTTCAGAGGAGACAGCCTTAACACTTAGACCAACCTTGTACAATCTTTTAAGCTTGTGAGTTCTTGACCTTTGCTTCTTCTCAAGCTTCTTGACCCTCCTTTTTAAGCTTTCAATCTCTAATGCCTGAGTGGTCTTTGTGTGTTCCAAATCAAGAACCCTATTTTGTAGATTGGTACATAAGTCCATCAATTCCTTAAGTTTCAGTCTATCCTCACCACTGAGCAATGGATCTATGGAATGATAGGTACATTTTTCCTCATAGGCAGCATCATCTGTATGCTCTGTAGACCACTCGATTGGGTATACAGTGGTCTTTCTCTTTTAGTTTCGTGGTTTTTGTTTTTTGGGGTTGAGATATGATGGTTGAAATAGTGGTGTGATCAATTTACTCTCAACTGATGGAGAGTGAGAGGAGAGTACCCACACTCCCTCACACCCCCAACGCACTGTATGAGTGGGGGACCGTTAGTATGTAGAGTGTCGATCACTAAGAGTGAGAGCGTTTGGTATGTGCTTAATTACACATACCATTTACCTAGAAAAACATGCTTAAAAGACTAAAAACATACCAAGAATACATTGCATTTGTGTGTTTTGCATTTGTATTATGCAGGTAACGGATATCTAAGAAAATGACAAAAATTAAGCCAAAATGGACAAAACCAAGCACGGAATGGAAAAGCGTTTAAAAAGTCAAAGTCAACAAAGTCAAAGTCAAACCCGAGAAGTCAAAGTCAAAGCCGAAGCCGAAACCAAAGAAATACTTTTGCGGCCATCCGACCAAATCTAATGGGAAGGTGCAACACATTAAGCTATTAATATCAAGATCTTTAACAAAGCTTATATGATAAAAGTCTAATTCCCTTTTTATTTAAAACAAGACTAAAAATATAAGACACATTCCACAAACCCTTAACCTCGTTAACCCATAACACCCTACAATACCTTACATCGTTAGTCCTCAAGGACTAACATTGTTAGTCTAAAAGGACTAACAATGCAACAACTTCACAAAACTAGGGCTAACCCCATTACCCTATTCATACCAAAACCTTTTCCCGCCCAAGGTACTATTCATCACTTCTCACCTAGAATAACTGCACTCTATAAACAATACCATCACTCTTAACCTCAACCTCACTCACAAGAAGCCAATTCCATGGTTGGCAATCCTCTATAAATCCCATTCTTTGGTTGAGCTAATGACAAAAGGATGAAGGGCTAAGATCATTCTACTTGGTGAACACTCAAGATTGATGGCTAGGATGAATTTTGGACCTCTCTCACACAACTAAAACACACTCCTGACTCACTCACAGAAGTAGCACAAGGAAGACTAAGACTTTGAAGACTTTTCTATAAATAGGGCCTCATTGTAAGCCTTTGGGCATCGAGTTTTTAATTTTCAGCTTATATTAGTTAGTTTTAGCTTATTGTAACTTTATTTTAAAGCCATGTACTGTTTTAAGGTTAATGAAATTTAAGTTTTTTATTGCTAAAATCTTGTTTTTTAAGTTATAAAAAGTCTTTTTTGGGTTTTAAAATCGTTTTATAGTTCTAAACTTTTTTATCTGTCTTTTTAGTTGTTTATTCTTAAAGCTATATAAACTTATTCCATAGTTTATTACTGCTTAAGCCGTTTTCACTTTCAAAAAAATTCAATCAAAAACGCTAGATCTTGGATGATAGATTACAATGGAAGGAGCCATTATAAGATATTAATAGCTATGTTTTTAAACAAGCTTAGAGCTTGTAAACATAGCTCTTACAGAGCTTATTTGCCCTAGTTTGAGAAGGGCTTTGTAAGTCTTGACTTTTAATCTATTTAGCTGCTTAAAATTGCTTATTCATGTTTTGCTTATGTAAACTGCTTATCATTGGTTATTTATCTTAATATGTTGTTTATTGCTCTTTTTAATGCTTTCTTGACACGTTTAAATCTTTATTTGCTTTAAGTTTAAATCTTATTTGCTTTTGATTTTATTTAATACTGTTAGTTTTAGCTCTTAGTACTGCTTATCTGTTTTGCTTATTTTAAGTGCTTATTTATGGTTGGATTTTGTTTAAGATTGCTTATTATTCATTGCTTACCATCTGTCTTTAAAAGAATCTTTGAAAACCAAGCTTAAAATAGATATGAGAAACTTAAAGGGGTGTTTGGGTCAGTAGGCAAAATGGGTCAAATTGTGTTTAAAATTGTTTGGGTCACTAAGCTAACTTGTACAAGACTTTTTTAAGTCATAATAACCTGTTTTTAAAAGTTTCAATGTTTAAATGTAAGTTTTAAGGTTTTATTTACAAGTTGTTTAAATCTATGGTCCTAAAATCTTTTCAAACTGCTTTAAATTGATTTTTGATTAAAAGTAAGTTTTAAGGTTTGTTTTATGGTTCATTTTGGAGTTTTAATGCAGTAGGAAAAAAGTTGTTAGACTGCATTAAGTCTTGTGGTTTTTATACTCAAAATCTGTCAACTCTTGTTTTAGTTTTTAAGTTGAAAAAGCATTTTTTCAATCTCAATTTTAGTTAGGTTAATGGAAGTTTTAGGTTCTGATTTTCATAGCACAAGTAGTTAGTAGTATAAGCTTCATCTGTTTTAGATTTTTGTGGTTTTAGAATAGCTTTTACTAGCTTATTTTGAGGCTGCAAAAAGCCATTTGTCTTTAAAAAGGAGAATCAAAACTCAGCATATACTGAGTGAACAACCCTTTTCATTTAGCTTTTAAATAGCTTATCTGATTTTCAAAATGCTTTTTGAATGTTGATTTAGATAGTTTTCAGCATAAGCTTTAAGGTTTCACTAGTCATTTTGCCATAAGGTTCTATTTTCTAGCTTAAAAATAAGCTAGAAAGTGCTCTTGTAGGCTGTTTTAGTAGATTTTGGCTGTTTTTGCTTATTTGCTTATTTGAGCTTGTTCAGCTATTAGATTTGCTTCATTTAGGTTTAGTCTTGCTTATTAGGTTAGTTTTAAGCCATTTTAGCTTATTTAACTTAGGATTAGAGCTTATTTAAGCTTATGAGCATTTGTGGTTTAGAATCTAAGTTTAAAAGCCTCTTAGGAAATTATGTCCTTTAAGCTTAGTTTAGATTATTTTTCTTTGCTTATTTTAATTCCTCGGTGCTTATTAGGGTTAGGGTATAATCTCTTTTTAGCTTATTTGAGTGTTTTAAAATAATTCCTTTACAAAAGTTGCTTAAAATTTGCTTATCTAAAAAGTTGTAAAAAAAATTAGCAAATAAAAATACATTAGGAAAGTGGGAAGCCCAAGGTGAGCCAAGGCTCGAACCCTGGACCTGTACCACCCTCTACCAACGTATTTAACACACACACTCACTACCACCAGCACCAGTAGGGCTATCTGGTGGTAGTTTGCACCATTTATTATATAAGGCCTTTTAAGCCTATTAAGCCCTAAGCCATTTTTGGCTTATTAACAGCTTATTTAGATAAGTTGTTAACCTCATTTTATTTTTCATAGAACCTGCTCACTTTTAGCTACTTTTTGTAATTTTTTTAGAATTTTTATAAATGGTTTAGTATTTTTAATATTTAATTTAGATAAAAACAGTTTTTAATTAATAATAAATTAAATAAAAGTCAAAAAAATATAATTCTTTTTTTTTAAATTTTCTTTTATCACTTAGGATTGGTAAAACTTAATTTTGCTTTCGTAGGGTTAAAATTGTAGAATTTAGTTTTTTAAAGAACGGGATTTATATCCCGTTATCGTTTTTAGGTTTTTAGCTTAAATTGCTTTCGTTTTAGGGTTTCTTTTATTTGTTTTTGCATTTTAGATTGTAGAAATAGAATCCGAACCAAAAAATCATTGAATCATTCAAAAACGCGATCACGAACTTAATCACGATTTTCAATTCACGCCTCGACGGGAAATGACCCAGGAAGGTTTTTTAGGGGTTTTGCTTTGGATAAAAGTAATAAATCTCTTTAAAAGCCTTACGAAATACTTACTCTTCTATCATTGATATTATCTTATTATATATTTATATTATATTATATTTATATATATTAAGTGACGATCAGTAATCCCACCATATTGGCAACTATAAAACAAATGTTAACAAAAGGGGTTTCTTAACATATAATAGCATTATTAGTCAATTGGAAGTACGGCTCACCCATTGTTGGACAAACTATAAGAGAAGTTTAAGGCGGGTGTAGCTACGGCACCCCAAAAGAAGTCAGGTTTTTAATAAGCTTCGCGCTGACTTGTTTCTTCGCTTCTTTGTGCGTCCAAAATGGAGCTACCAAGAACATTTGACCAAATAATGTCTATACCAAAAAGGTTAATAAAATGTTTTCTTAACTTTGTGCTACAAGTTGTTTTGCATGCTTCTTGTACACGTTTTTTGTTACATATTTTGTAAATTTATGTGTATACCCTTATATGAAATTTTAAGTTTATGCCAGCTAAAACTAGAACACGTGCATTTGGATTGTCTTCTCTGGTCAGACCTCAGGGACTTTTCAACCCATGGCGAATTTTTTCCATTGGTCAGACCTTTGTCAATTTTCGCACGTTCTATTTTGGTGGACTTAAATCGAGTTACCTGGTCAGACCTCAAACCCGAGGCATAAGATGAGACGAAATATGCATTTGACATTACTATATGGGTTACTAATGTCATAAGTCTCATAAATCTAAGAGTTGCATTAACAATGCAATTAACGCTCGTCGCTTACCTCTTGCCCTACTTGTTTACACGTTGGTCAGACCTTCAGTAATAAGTGGGAGGTCAAGTTGGATTTTAGTCTTATTAGTAATTAATTGGGTAGTTAATTCCTTTAAGAATTTAATTATCGACAATACTTGATAAGTGCTTAATTACACATATCTTTTACCTCTAAAAACGAGCTTAAATGACCAAAAACAGACAAAAACTGC
>BQNB010184509.1:0-12303 GCA_026074375.1 Tanacetum coccineum
CGAACTCTCAAAACTTCCGAACCTATTTCCCTGAACCAATAGATTTAAGTAGCCATGTACTTCAACACAAAGAAAATATAGACTACAGGGTTGGCTAAGGTGAAAGGGTGTAATGATACATTTAGCATAAAGGGTTAAAAATAAAGATTAGCTTAACAAGGTGATCTAGGGGTATCTTGCACTAAAAGTGAGTGCAAACAAGGGTTTTACACGAGAGGTCGACAAGTCAGTGTAACAAGTCGATAAACACACACATATAGGCTATTTGGGTGAATTCCTAGTATGTTGCCTTCTTGAACCGTCTATTCCAACTAATCAATTAGGTCTCGCTAAGATGTACATGCCAAGTTCTAAAGTCTACAATACTACCGGCACACTCATATTTTTGGGTGGATTTTTGTATAATAGATGAAAACAAAATCATTAGGCTTAACCTCACCGACTGAAATAAAGGGTAATAGTGCGCTCGGCAAAGATTTATTCTAGTTTAGTAAGAAAAACGTGTCAATTTTTTTAAATTGGCTCATTTTTTCAAATAAAACTAGAAAATCAAAGGCAAATATAGGTCAAGTGGTAATTCTACTCTCATCCCACAACTTGGTTTGTACAATGTCCCTATTGTACAGTTAAGGAAATGAAATTAATGAATAAGAGTAGAATTAGAGCAAGAGACTCCCCTGAGCATTGCTCTTCACTCCGAGTGATAATTCCAAGAGATGAACTCTTGACCCTTGTATCCTGAGCAAACTCGTATCCCCTGAAGTCACTAGACAAACTAAAAGCATTAAATGTTCAAAACGAAATTATACAGGAAAACCTAACTCACTTTTGTAGGAATCACGGTTGCATTTAGCATATGCAACAAGCCTTTTAAACCACTTAGTGGCCCAAGTGGACGAGTGAAGTCTCGTGGGGGCTTCCAGAGAACATACCCACAAAATTCATCTAATTGTACAAGGTTTTGTAAACGTTTTGAAATTAGTTAAGGTTTTTCAGAAGGATGTTACAGCGTAATAAAGGATTTGGTTACGCCATAATCATGTGGTTATAATTTTTTTTAGATTTTTGATTAGTTAAGGTTACGGCGTAAACCTGGAGTAGTTACGCCCAAACAAAAACCTTTTTACCACATGACTACGAGTTGGAGTGTCCTCGAACTCTTCTTCCTAGCTGAGAGAACCTGCAAAACAAAGTGAGAAACGTGCAAGACCAACTAAATGCAGAAAATTAAATGAAAGACGGGTTGTCTCCCGACAAGCACTTTTGTTTATTTACGAGTCTTTAAGTTAGACTCAAGACGATACTACGTCTTTGCGAAGTGAAGAGTTTCTCTTACGGTATTGACATCTCCTCCGTAGTATTTTTTTAATATATGCCCATTAACCTTGAAACTAACTCCATTCTTACCACTCGCCTCCACCGTTCCATAAGAAAATACCTTGCTAACGGTGTAAGGCCCGTACCATCTTGTTTTTAATTTGCCTGGGAAGAGTTTCAACCTTGAATTAAAAACTAGGACTTCCTCTCCTTCATGAAACTCTTTATCCATAATCTTGGCGTCATGCCATCGCTTCGTCCTTTCTTTATATGCTCTGGAATATTCATAGGCTTCGTTTCTCAATTCTGCTAATTTGTTTAATTGTAGGTACCTATGTTTTCCTGCGGAATCTAAATCGAGATTTATGTTCTTTAAAGCCCAATATGCTTTATGTTCCATCTCAATGGGAAGGTGGCATGCTTTACCATATACAATTCTAAAAGGAGTACTTCCTATGGGTGACTTATAAGCGGTTCTGAATGCCCAAAGTGCATCATCGAGTTTATCCGCCCATTCCTTTCTGTCTCCGTTCACAGTTCTTTCCAAGATGCCTTTAATGGCACAGTTAGTATTTTTAGTGTCACCACTTGTCTGTGGGTGATAAGGGGTGGCAAGCCTATGGGTCACTCCGTATTTCTTTAATGTTTTCTCAAGAAGAGAATTGCATAAGTGTGTCCCTCGATCACTTATCAGTGCTTTTGGGACTCCGAATCTTGTAAACAACCTTCAAAGGAACTTAACTACTACCCGAGCGTCGTTAGTTAGTAATGCTTCAGCCTCAACCCACTTTGAAACATAATCAACTGCCACAAGAATGTATTTGTTATTTCGTAAAGAAGGAAAGGGTCCTATGAAATCGATACCCAAAATATCAAATACTTCGCTCACTAGAATGTTAGTTAAGGGCATTTGATTATGAGAAGATATGTTGCCGGCCCTTTGATAAGCGTCACATTCGCGAATATATCTTGAGGCATCCTTAAAGATAGTTGGCCAATAAAATCCCGACTCAAATATTTTTCTAGCAGTAATGTCGGCTCCATAATGTCCTTCGGTTGGTCCCATGTGACAATGTTCTAGAATTTCCTGTAACTCCTTACCGGACACACATCTCATGACGATTATGCCAGGACATGATTTGAATAGGTAAGGATCGTCCCATACGTAATGTTTAATGTTTGACAGGAATTTTTTTCTTAGATGATATGTCAATCTGTGTGGCATGATCTTTGATGCTAAAAAAATTGCGTAACCTGCATACCAAGGGTCATCTTCAGCCTCCCTTACATTGATTGCCATAAGATGTTCATCAGGTAAGGAGTCGCGTATTGCTTCTTCGTTTAGTTTCTCTAATTCTGGATTTTCTAATCAGGTTAAGTGATCGGCAGCCAGGTTTTCAGTCACCTTTTTATCCTTAATCTCAATAGTAAATTCTTGAAGCAGCAAAACCCATCGTATAAGTCTTGGCTTTGCGTCTTGTTTGCTGAAAAAATATTTAAAGGCCGAATGATCAATATAGACGACGGTTTTAGACATGATCAAATAAGATCGGAATTTATCAAAGGCATAGACTATGGCTAAGAGCTCTTTTTCAATAGTGATGTAATGCTCTTGAGCGTCATTCATAGTCTTACTAGCGTAGTAGATTGGGTGAAACTTTTTATCAATTCGTTGCCCCAAAACTGCGCCTACAGCATAATCACTAGCATCACACATTAATTCGAAATCAAGGTTCCAGTTAGGAGCAGCTATTACGGGTGCAGTTGTCAATTTATCTTTAAGGATGTCGAATGCTTGCATGCATTCATTTGAAAAGATGAATTTAGCATCTTTATTAATAATTGAGTCATAGGTCAAGAAATTTGAAAAGTCTTGGTAAGGTAAGGTAGTTTTGCAATAACATTGACTTTTGCTTTGTCTACCTCAATGTTGCTCTTGACTGCGTTTTGCTCTTGATTGCGTTTTGCTCTTGACTATGTTTTGCTTGACTGCGTTTTGCTTTTGACTGTGTTTTGCCTAATTTGAAGACCTATATTGAGTTTTGCCTAGGAGAAACTCTACCCAATTCATTTCTTGACTGCGTTTTGTCTAAGATTCTTCACTGCGTTTTGTCTAAGATTCTTCACTGCGTTTTGTCTAAGATTCTTCACTGCGTTTTGTCTAAGATTCTTCACTGCGTTTTGTCTAAGATTCTTCACTGCGTTTTGTCTAAGATTCTTCACCGCATTTTATCTAAGATTCTTCACTGCGTTTTGTCTAAGATTCTTCACTACGTTTTGGCTAAGATTCTTCACTGCGTTTTGTCTAAGATTCTTTACTGCATTTTGTCTAAGATTCTTCACTGCATTTTGTCTAAGATTCTTCACTGCGTTTTGTCTAATTATCTTCATTATGTAAATTCATTTCAACCAAACCAAATCATAATTAAACAACATATCACCTAATCTAACAAACAATCATCACTTTTAACATACAATCACTAATCATTGTATCGATCCAACACTTATCATTAACACATCGATCAAGGACTTAAACTCAGTAATGACAACACACAAACCTTAATCCACCAATTAACATTCACGGTTTTCTATTGATTTTGTAAAATCCCGCGAAAGACACAATTCTTTTCTCGGTTTTAATCATAGACTTGTAAAATCCCGTGGACGTTTATTGTTTTTCATTTTACCACAATTTCAATCACAACACATCCACTTAAGATCATTCAATCATTTTTCACTTCATAATTCAACAATCATTCATCATGACTACTCCAATTGTAACCTCCACAACCGACAGTCAAATGCATAACAACATCCTGGCAGCTGGTTCAAGGGATCGTCCACCAATGCTTGCAACAGGATGATATGCATAATGGCGATCACGGTTCTTTACGATCATTGATACAAGACCAAATGCCGGGGATGATGCCTTTACGGAAGTGCATTCTTAAAGGTCCTCTTACACTCCAACGATTGTTACAACACCAACTGTTCCTGCAACAGAGGATTCTCCAGCAGTTCCTGAACAAACAACAGTCGAGACAATTATGAATATGACTCCTAAAAACAGAGCTCATTTTAAATCAGAAAAAGAAGCGATTCATTTGATATTGACTTAGGAATTGGAGATGTAAATATACTCAAACTGATTGATGCATGTTCAAACTGCTCAAGAAATTATGGGAAGCCATCGTAACGGGCTACAACAAGGTGAATTCACTCAATATTCAAGATGTCAAGACCAACTTATTTTGGGGAAGTTTGGTTCGCCATTTTCACTCTCCGTTGGAGAAACAATTAAGTCTTATCTACACTAGATTCTACAGATGATGAATGAAATGATCAGAAAACATTTAACTGTTGCATACGATGAAGTAATGTTTCAATTTTCTTCAAATCTTCAACCATGAATGGTCAAGGATTTGTAAACAATTGTCAAGCATAACTAAAGTTGGATGAAGTTTCGTATCACAAACTCTTGGACATTCTGTAACAATACCAAAAGAAGTTAATGAACTCCGTGCTGAAAAGAATGGCAAGAATGTCTAACCCATTACACTTGTTGCTATGTTCCAAACACTTCCAAGACCCTTATACCAAACATCTAAATCTCACAATTTCATATGCATAAATCAAAAGTTCACTTCTAACCAGATCTCATGCAACTACAAGATACAAAGGCAAAGAGATAGCCAAACCAATCACACCACCATCTGAGTAAGCTTCTGAAGAAGACAGTGATCCTGAACAAGCTTAGAGGGATAAAGGACATGCACAAAAATATGGTCTCATTGCCAAAAGTACTTCAAGAAAACTCTAAAACCTACAACAACTCAGAACTTCCTCAACACCTAGAAAAAGAATGTGGATACTACTCCAGGTACAGGAATGACAAATTCAGACTGCGACAGTTTAGGAATAAGTGGGCAGTAAATGTTGTTGGGGCTTAGGGAAAACATGTAGGTGTCCAGTAGTGCAATTAGTTGGGATTACAATGTTTTAATGCAAGAATTTGGTCATTATGCTAAAGGAATACAGAAAGCCAAAAGGGGGAGTTAAAGTCTTCACGTTTTCACAAGAAAGAGGTGCTGTCTTAAACAAGTGAGAAAGGTGTTAACCACTTATGTTAGTGCATTTGACTGGTTAGGCAGACACGGATGAAGAGATTGATGAACTAAGAGTTGGAAGCACATTACTGTTTCATAGCAAAGATTCAGGAGTTCCTATTGCAGACTCAGGCTCATAAGCTGAGCATTAGACAATGTACAATTACCGATACTGGACGATAATGTGTTTGCCAATGAATACAAACATTTTGACCAATCTGAATCCATTAGTTACACATGGTGCAGTGGACGGTTGATAGTAATGTCACTCCTGACTACCGGATATGTTTGATAAGATATTCGGGATGACAAAATGATGTAGAATGTGACTGATGAGGCGTTGCACTTGCTAATTTAATTGCTATATTTAAAGCTTGATGTGATGAAAATAAAAAGATTCAAAAGCATTAAAGAAAGCAAATTGGAACATTGACTCAGAGTTAATGAGTGCAAAATCGATTCTTGCAAACTAGTAGAACTCTAGGGGAATCTAATAGTATTCGGGATAGTTGCTTAGTTGCACTTCAAAATAAACAGACTGAGTTTGAGAGGTTCAAGGCCTTTAATGATCGTACAGTTGACTATGACAAACTTGAACGAAGGTTAAATGAAACTCTAGGACTATTAGCTCAAAAAGAAATTGACATAAAAGAAAGTTTAAAAGTTAAAGCCTATGAAATTTCAGTTGTCAAAGAGAAACATGATGAGTTAGTCAAACAGAGTCTTTTAACCAAGTCACATTACGAAGGTCTTGTCAAGGAGAAAACAAAGGTAATAACGGATTTGAAGCTTAAGGAAGAAAAAGATATTGACAAAATGATTTCAATGGAAAACCAGTTAAAGTTTTTGAATGAAATTGTTTACAAACGGAGTCAATCAATCCAAACCATTCATATGTTAGCACCCAAATGCCCTACATTTAATGGAAGACCTACCTTTGCCAATCCAAGGTACCTCAAAAAGGCTCAAAATGAGATACCATGTTGTATGCGATCACACTTGACCAATACGATTCCTGCAAAACAGGACTCGTCCCCGATCGGAAGAGATCCGACTCTTGATAACGAGAGCGTAGCAAAATTGGATAAAGACTTAGTGAAACCTTTTGACTACACAAAGTTAAATAGTCTTTATGAAAATTTTAAACCCCCAACTCAGCATTATGAAATTCAGTTCGCACAGGCAAATGAAATAAGAAAGAAAATGTGGAGAAAATCATTTGTGAAAACAAAACCAAATATTTTCTAACATAGATTTCTTTCAGTGTCTAAATCAATAAGCAAAAGTAGACAAGCTATAATGTCATGACGAATAACATTAGTATCTGAAAGAATTGTCGATCAAGATGGGTAAAAAAATTCAAATGTCCTTCTTCATTTCGTAACCAAACTACGCAAGATATGGATAATCCTAGTTATGAATGTTTGATACCTTGCCATTAAGGACTCAGAATGATAGTTCGCATTTGTACATTAACTTAGCAAGAAAATGCATGCAGATCTTAAAGTCTTGAATCTCTTGTAAGATGAACTTGTTTTCATGAACTGTTTTTTTTTAAATTGATAAGGCAGAATTTTCCAACATGTATGATATGCTTTTGCAAGAATGTGGTTTCTAAGATGTTACGTGTTCTTATTTGCAATCGTCATTGATTTAAATGAGATTCATGATGATAACAATGTTCTTATATCTTCATTAAAGTCAGAGGAATGTGACTGTCTTTGCACAAAAGCTTTCTGGAACAAACTGAATTTGTAAGTAAAGGAGATTTTACACGGAGCTTTTACAGAGTTTTGCTATTAGAAAATACCACTCATTTTCTTTGAATCGCTTTACAAAGAATGTTCAAGAACAACTGAAAAATGACAAAGTTTGCATAGAAAGGCGTCAAATGTATTTCGAAAAGAAACGTGAACAATATTTGAATACAAGATTTAAATGCTTCAAACTGCAAGACAAGAACATTGCTATAAGTGATTAAAGAAAGTCATGGAAATATGAAAAAGAAAATCTGTGGACATAAGTTTGATAAACCATCTGTTGTTCGACAACCAAAATGCTCAAGGATTCTTAAAAACATCAGTTTTAGTAAAATCCGACTCTTTTTTAGACTCTCTTAAGAGAAAATATTTGCAAAGAATAGTTCGTTTTAAAACTAATGAGTCAAAGGGTTTATCAAAACCAGTCACTTCACAGAATTTGCCTCACACAGCAACGCAAGCTATAAGAAACACAAATGTGATTAAACCAGGCATGTATCGAATTACACGTAGTACCACATAAACTAGAGCACACAGTTGAATCAGATTCTAGGAATATAAATCCTCGGGTATTCTACCTTACAGGAGGTAGTCACAAAACTAATATTAGCAGACACAGCCTAGGAGCTATTCAAATGACAGAATAAGGTCATGCCAAACACTAGTCATGGAAGTTTAAGAAAGATTGAGTAGATGAAAACTCTAGGATTTTCTAGTATTTCTAATCAAACAAAGTCGTAACTGGTGTAATGACAGTTTTAAATTCCAGAATTCAAATGTTAATGCTGTTTGTGCTAATTATGGGAAAATATGTGTTTAATAGCGATTTCATGATTGCTTGGGTTTATAAGTTTGAAAGACGCGAATGCTAGAATAAGAAGCATATAGAGTGCCTATTAGTACTAGAAAACCCAACGTCAAGCGACATATCTGTTGCAACAACCCCATAAGAAAACAAGTTGCATCAGAAATCCACTGTCAAAATTCAAAAAGTTACTATAGGATGTTTGTATAAGAAGATAGTAAGGCGTGGGAATATGGTGGATAGCACAAACAATGCCCATCAGTCATTACATGAGGTTCCTAAGACAAAAAGGAAATGGTACTCTAAAGTTAGGATCGAAAGTGTGACTAAGAAAGTTAGTTTTTTCATAGATAATGTATCTAGGGATAAACTTAATGTCTTAAAAATCACAAACACTTTAGCGTCCAATTTGTTCATGTAATTCATCTCTCTATTTCTCTTGCAGATTGTAAACTCAGCCTATTCATTGTTGACTCTGGTGCACAAGACATGCGGGCAATCCATCTTGTGTGCAATTTTGTTGAAAAATACTTGGGTACCGTTCGTTTTGGCAATGATCAATTTGCTCTAATTCTTGGTTATGGAGATTTGGTTCAAGGAAATATCACGATCAAAAGGGTTTACTACGTTGAAGGTCTCAATCACAATCTTTTCTCGGTTGGCCAATTCTGTGATGCGGTTAGGAGGTTGCATTTCGGAAATCCACGTGTTGTGTTAGAGATTTCAGGGAAACGGCTTACTATACCGGTAATCGTGGAATTGATCTCTATATAATTTCTCTTCAAGAAACAACTTCATCAACTCCAATCTGTCTCATGGCTAAAGCATCACCGACTCAAGCGTGGTTATGGCATCGAAGACTTTCTCATCTCAACTTCGACTACATCAACTTGCTTTCAAAGAAAGATGTTGTGAAGTTTACAAAATGAAGTATGTCCAAGATCAACTATTTCCTTTGTGAAGTGAGTAAATCAAATGAAGTTCTTAAGTCATGACTGTTCCAAGTTCAAAAGGACGGTTTAAATTTGCTTCATATGGAACTTTATTGTTGGTTCAATGCGGGTTGCAAGCATAAATAGGAAGAAATATATTCTGGTAATCGTCGATGACTACTCCAGATACACTTGGACTCTCTTTCTATGTTCCAAGGATGAAATACCAGAAGTTTTAAAACACTTTCTCACGATGATCTAAAGAAATCTTCAAGCCCTAGTAATTTCTGTTCGCACTGACAGAGGCAATGAGTTCTTAAAAAAGACACTTAATGCGTTCTTTAAAAAGGAAGGAATAGAGCATCAAACTTCTACTCCTCGAACACCTGAACAGAACGACGTTGTCGAAAGATGAAACCGCACTCTCGTTGAGGCTGCTCGAACGATGCTTTCAGCTTCAAAACTTCCTTTATTCTTTTGGGCTGAAGCAATTGCAACCGCATGCTATACTTAAAACAGATCAATTATCATCCCAACTCATGAGAAAATGACATATCACATCATTAATGACAGAAAATCCTCAATTAAACATCTTCACATCTTTGGTTGCACTTGTTACCTAACCAGAGATGGTGAGAACTTAGATAAGATGAAAGAAAAAGGGGATTCGTGCTATTTGTGGGATACGCCACTCTGTCAAGGGGATAATTATGTCTACAACAGAGAACAAGGTTGATAGTTGAATCCATCCATCTCAGATTTGATGAGATCAAAGAGATGTCAGAGACGTCTGTTGCCAATGACACTTCAGGCCTCGTTCCCCAACGACAAAAGGCGTCAGATTATGAAAACCCTGACCCCGCACCAAACTTACAAAATGTTTCTTCTTCAGCAGATACAACAGTTCCATCACAACAATAGTTGGATCTTCTTTTTGTTCCTTTGTATGATGAATTTTCAATGTATGGTACTTCTCGTTTCTAACAAGTCTTGTTCTCCCACCGTCAAATTCTATTCAAAAAGAAA
Organism: Tanacetum coccineum; assembly: GCA_026074375.1. Classification (NCBI taxonomy): domain Eukaryota; kingdom Viridiplantae; phylum Streptophyta; class Magnoliopsida; order Asterales; family Asteraceae; genus Tanacetum; species Tanacetum coccineum. The sequence continues at coordinate 9,947 of BQNB010184509.1, forward strand.
CACTACCTTTACTGCATATTCAACCTCCATAGAAACTCATCAAACTCCAAACAAATGTTCATGCTGAGGAAAACAACGATAATCAAGCAAAATTTACCAATCCTTTCTGTACACCGGTACAAGAAATTGCTGAGTCTTCCTCACGCAATATTGGTACTTCAAATGTGCATACCTTCTAAACAAACCTCCGATTCGAATACCATTAGACAAAAAGATCACCCGTTAACTCAAGTTCGTGGAAAATCATCAAGCAGTTCAAACAAGACGACAACTTGCACATATCTGAAATGGTGTATGTTCGCCACTCACCGTGAGTATTGTGAACCGAAAAACATTAAGGAAGCAATGGATGATCCTGCATGGATAGAAGCATGAGAAGAACTTCATCGTTTGACAGACTACAAGTCTGGGAACTCGTTGACAAACCTTTTGGCAAGAACGTAATCAAAGCTAAAGTGGTTATGGAAAAACAAAAAGGATGAAGACCAAACTGTAATTCGCAACAAAGCACGACTTGTAGCAAAGGGTTATGCTCAGGAAGAGGGTATTGATTTTGAAGAATCATTTGCTCCAGTTGCTCGCTTGGAGGCTGTCAGGATTTTTGTCGCATATGCTGCACACAAGTCTTTTCTAATTTATCAGATGGACGTGAAAACGACATTTCTTAATGGTCCATTGAAGGAGGAGGTTTATGTTGCACAACCAGACGGATTCATTGATCCTGATTTCATCCATTACAAATATTTACCATCTAAGGAAAGCTCTTTGGATAAAACAAGCTCTGGAGAGCTGGTATGTGAACTCTTAATTTTCCTGATTTCCAAAGGTTTTAGTAAATGTAGCATTTGACCTGAAACCTATTCTGATAAAATACGGGGAGGACATTCTACTGGTGCAAATTTACGTTGATGACACTATTTTTGGTTCCACAAACCCTAAATTTTCAAAACGGTTTGAAAACTTAATACACGGTAGATTTGAGATGTCCTTAATGGGGGAAATGAAATTCTTTTTAAGACTTCAGATCCACCAATCCCCATGCGGTATTTTTATCAATCAGGCCAAATATACTTTAGAGATTCTGAAAAAACATGGTATGGAAATAGGGACAAAGCTTTGGTATACCAAATGGCTACGAAACCTAAATTAGATGCAGACTTGAGTGGTGACCCGTAGACAAACTGAATACAGTAGCAAATTCGGGTCACTAATGTATATGACATCTAGTAGACAGACATAGTGCAAGCTGTATGTTATTGTGCAAGATATCAAGCAAGACCACTGAAAAATACCTCAAAGAGGTTAAAAGGATCTTTCAATAGTTAAGAGGTACCATTCACATGGGACTCTGGTATCCGAAGGGTTCTGGCTTTGAACTAACAGCTTTTTTAGATGCCGATCATGCTGGTTGCATTGATACTCGCAAAAGCACTTCTGGAGGAATACAGTTTCTAGGTGATAAGCTAGTCAGCTGGATGTCAAAGAAGCAAGACTATACTGCAATGTCATCCGTAGAGGCTGAATACGTGGCGTTATCTGCAAGTTGTGCTCAAGTAATGTGGATGCGGACATAACTTCAAGATTATGGCTTCAACTACAACAAAATACCGTTGTATTGCGACTCTTAGTCAACCATAGCAATATCATGCAACCCCGTGCAGCACTCCCGTACCAAGCACATCCATACTCGGTATCATTTCATCAAAGAACAGGTTGAAAACAGTATAATTGAATTGTACTTTGTCAGAACTGAATACCAAATGGCTGACATGTTTACTAAAGCCCTTCCCGAAGAAAGGTTTCAGTATCTCGTCAGACGAATTGGTATGAGATGTTTGACTCCAGCAAAACTGGAGGTTCTGACAAATGAATCTGCTTGATGCCTCATCAAACATCAACATGTACATATTTTTGAAAAAAGAAAAAAAATACAAAAATATAAAATTTTAAAAAGAAAATACAAAATCAAAAAATCAGAAAATGTTTCAAAAAAAATATTCTTCTCGACATGTCTCTTGGAATCGATAACATTTACGTACCTAGAAATGTTGATTAATATCGACACGGGCGTGTAAATGAAGTTCGAACAGGAGTTTCAAATGCTTTCAAAAAACATGTCATTTCTAAGTTTTCTTAATGGCTTATGTGCAAATATCAGTACGTAACCCGGACTTCAAATAAAGGAAAGTTTATCTATAAAGATAACTTATCCTAACAACGAGAAATTCAACGTTTCTCGGTCTTGAGCTGTTCTTACCAGACATTCAAAGTTTATGCTCAAGAAAAAGGATAGTGTACGCATAAGTGCGCTTACCCTTAGAGTTGGAAGAGAAGTCTTCTAACATGATGTTTTTCAA
>BQNB010184510.1:543-12303 GCA_026074375.1 Tanacetum coccineum
GTCTTTCGAGCTGGACTTTTGTCTTGCATCTTCGAGTGACCGAAGCTTCTTTGTTCGGGTCCATTTATGTGATCCTAACATAATCTTCTAAAGAAAGCCCATAGTAAGAATAATAAAGATCCGAGACTGATAAAAGTTTGCTGCATCTTGCCGGCTCACAACCGATGTTGCAGTCTTCTAAAAGGTCGAGGGTTACAATTGCATAAATATCTAAATAATTAAGTGTGAATTAATAAATTGACTTCTTTTTGTTAAATTCAAATATGCTTTTGCACTTTGACTATTCTATTTTATAAGCTATGAATATCCGGGAAACCTGAGAGTTTTTTAAACCTAAGGTCCGTGAGTCCCGATACTAGTCTCTGTGGGGTGTCAAAAGCCTGGTCACTTAGCCGTAAGGTTGGGATGTGCCGAGACGAAAGTCGCTACATGGGATGATCTCGCCTTCAAACTCATTATTCTAAGGTGGAACGTAAAGCATAATATGTTGCAAAAAGTTGATCCATGGTTGAAATTCAAAATAGCACACTCACTTAAGATATAATAAATGTCGGGAGTAAAAAGTGCACAAGTTGCAGATATAAGTAGTGTTAGCATCCTTACTGATATTTAGCTATGATTTTGTTTTAAGCTTGGTTTGGATCTTGTTCTATGATCCCTAACAGTTATGGAAATAACGAAAGTTGAAATAATATTATTAATATATATAAAAAAATTTTTTTTTTTTTTAGAAAAATGGGAAAAAGGGGTGTTTTATAACTTGTGATTTCTTAACTCTCTCCACAAAGTCTTTGCTACTTTTTAAAGATTTAGTTTGGGGAAGTTTTGAGGTATTTGGTTATAGAGCATATAATATTGCGTGAGGACACGCAATCGCTTAGTTTGGGGAATTTTGATATGTGTGAAAACACATATCCGTTTTATGTTAAAAATGGCCCTAAAAAGACAAAATTATACTTAAAATGCTTGAATACTGCTTGTTTTGTCTTTGTGATTGTGTAGGTGCGGATATTGCAAAAATCTCAAGAAAACGGTCAAAACCGGACAAACACGAACACGGGAACGGAAGAGCACGCAAAAAGTTGGGAGAATACTATCAAAGTCAAACCATGGTCAATTTCAGTCAACTTGGTCAAAAAGTTAAATGGTCAAACACACTAGAGGACAAAACCTAAAGTTACCAAAATAGCCCTTATAATTCCCAAAATTGCAAAATTAGTCCCTAAACAAAATGGGCCTCATTTCTATTAAACCCATATCCGGCAAACCTTATAAACAAAACTATAAGTCCAAGCCCAAAACAAATAGCTATGGCCCAACTTCTTTTTAAATGACCCTGGCCCAAAAGTCAAACCCACCACCCCTTGGTCAAACAAAATGAGTACAAGGTAAAAATGGCGCCAATGGTCGTTTTTACTATTTATCATCCTCAACTTTTAACCACGGGTCACAAACAAAGGGCAAGTACAAATTGAAGGATAGAATGGTCAATTCAAGGAATAAAGTACACTTTGGCAGAGTTTAAACATCACCAAGCAATCTGATTGGCCAATACCCACAAGAGGGACATACGTGGATAGTGAAGAAAGCATAAGGGAATGGATAATTTGCTTTAATTCACTCACAAAACAAGCACACAAGTGTCACATCACGAATTGCTACGTTGGCAATCCGTGTGCTTACACTTGTGATCTAATGGTGGATAGAGAGTATCCAATGATTGGATTTGATCTAAGGGCCAAGAAAAGAGAGAGCGTGTAACAAACCTGCACCTAGAAGCTTCAGCAACAGGCTATAAATAGCCCTTCACTCACACACACATGAGTACCTTTTTCTTTCTAGCTTAGCTTTAGCTTTTAGTTTTTAGCTTATGTAATTTTCATTTTAAATGTAATTTTCCTTAAGTGTAATTCAATCTTTGTAATCTTCATATTCAGCTTATGTAATCAAGTTTTTAGTAATAAAAGTTCCCTTTTCTTAAGCATAATCTGTCCATAAGCTTTTTTCATTCTCTAAAGTCACCTACGTTTGATAAGCTTTCACACAAGCTCATATAAGCTCATCTAAGTCTCTAAGCTTATATTTGAGCTAAATCAATCATCTAATCTAATTAAACCTTAAAATCAGATAAGTACCTTTGCTTATTGGATTTGGAGCTTTTGGATGATGAACTAGAAAAGGAAGAGTTCATTGGACTATACTGGCTTATTAACAATAAGCCAGAGCTTGTAGACATAAGCTCTTGTTGAGCTCTTACCTCTGTTTAGCTGAGGTTTCAGGTTTCATTCCCTTTTTCTTTTTCTATTCTCTTTAGTTATTAGCTTAATACTGTCCTTGCTTATTAATTGCTTAGTTTGCTTATTTAGTTGCTTATTAGCTGTTTTAATTAGTTTATAAATGCTTATTATAATAGATAATTGTTTATCCAGCTTAGTCATTAGGTTAGTATCATAGTTTCATAATCTGTCTTAAAAACCACTAAAAAACCAAAAATACTAGTTTAGCTTTAGCTTATAAATTTTGCTTATTAGTCAATTTAAATTTGCTTAATAGGATAAATATTAGCTTATTATAATCTGGTTTTCAAGTTTCAATTATTAAGATTCATTTTCATAAGCTAAATTGAGTTTTCATATGTTTAAAGGAGTGTTTGGATTTGCATAGTTTGACCTCAAAAAGTCAAAGGAAATTGATGATGACTTTTGAATCAGTTAAGTAATCATATTAAAATATTTTGTGAAGTGAAATCATAGATTAATTTTCAACTTTGAAAAAGTTTTAGTGAAAACTATTGGATTTGCACGCAGGAGTTATTTGCTTTAACTAGATAGTTTAGATTTTTATCCAAGCTTGTCTAAGCTTGGAATTTGGTTGCTAAGTGATAAGACACACTCAATTAGAGTGTGTATTGCAGGCTTGACCTATTTGGTCATCTGCAAAAATTGGTTTTACCCTATTTACCAAGTGCATCAGCAGGAACTATTGCAGTTCCTACTGCTGACCTTTGTGATCAAATTTAGGCTAGTTTAATTAGGTTTTAGCTTCTAATAATCAGTAGGATCATAGTTTACATATTAATTAAGGTAGAAAATAAAAAAGATTTAAACTAGCTTTTAAATTTCTAAGCTAATATCTATGGCACATTAGCTTTTAAATTTCATTAAAATCTACAAAAAACCAAAAACAGTATAAAAGCAGTTTTTAGTTTCTAACTTTAGAATTTTAAGCTTATAGGATTAGTTTTATGAATTAAATTTTATTAGCTTAAATGCTGATTGTATTAAGTTTTATAAGCTCACCTTCTCTAGTAGCTTTTTGTGCTTTCCTAGCCTATTTAGTTTTTGTGCTTAAAAAGAGAATTTTCAAAGTTTTATAGCCTTTAATTCTCTAATTTCAAATAGCTTATTAGTGTTTACAGTTTAAAATAGCTTGTCATTTTTAGCTTCCTAGATATTACAAGCCTTTCCTAGAATAGTTTTTGGTTTTGTAAATAAGCCTTAATTTGAGCTGGTAGCAAGCCAAAATAACGACACCTAGATTTTTAGTTTTCAAAAGCCCCCTTTTTTAAACAGTTTTTTCACAAATGGGATGCTTTTTTTGTGAACTATTTTTGAGTTCTCTTAAGTTGTTTCATTAAAGTTGCTTAAAAAAGTATTTTCTACAACTTTGTTCTTTTAGTTTTGAAAAATAAAAAAAAATTCAAAAAAAAGTGGTTAATGGGACTTAAACCTGAGACCTCTAACACACAACACCAACACCTTACCAAGTTGCTACAATAACTCATCCGTCACCTTCTTCTTTCACTTAATTAATAAACACACTTTGGCCCCTTAAGCCTATTAATAAGCCGTAGCCCTTTTTGCTTATTACCCAGCTTATTAGATAAGTTGGGGTCTTGTTGCTAATTTTCCTTTGATCTTTGTAGTGTTTAGGATTTTTCTTGAATTTTTGTGATTTTTTCCTTGAATTAGTTTATTTTTTATAATTGTTCTTAGGTTTAAACATTCGAAAATTAATAAAAAATAGAAAAAGTTTTTAGAAAAATAAAAAAAATATTTTTTAGTTTTAAAAAATTAGTTGTAGTGTTAAATCAAAAAATCATTTTTACACTTTTAGATTTTTTATTTTTATTTTTTAACTTTTAATTTTAACTTTTAAAATAGGTTTATTATTAAAAATAGTTTAAAAATAGTTTTCTTTCTGAGTTTTTTATATATTTTAGACTTTTTTTTAAGTTTAAAAATCATTTTTTAGAATTTTTAGGATTTAATTTGCTATTTTCTAGGATTTAAATAGATTTAATTAGTTTTTAATTCATAAAAAATTCAAAAATAATCAAAAAAAAAAATTCATTTTTCAAAAAAATTTTCTTTTATCTTAACTTAGGTTTATAAATTTTATTTGCATTTTTAGGGGTTAAATTTAATGTAATTACTTATTTGTCGCGTTTTACTTGTTCCCGTTAATTGTTTTAGTGCATTAATTGTTTTTGATTGCTTATTTTAATTGTTTCTTTTAATTAGTAGTTATAGATAATCAAATCAATCTTTGTGTTTATTCAAATCATTGTCCAAACAAGAACGTGGTTTCAATTTCACGAATCGTTGGGGAAACGACCCGGGAATCATACTTCCCGGTTAACATACGTATATATATATATCTTTTAGAGTGAAGTTTCCTCAAGGGAGACTTTGGGAATTTTCTTAATTGCTCTATAGTGTTATATTTTATATATGTATTGAAAACTACTAGATCAGTCGGCGACGAGGTTCTCGGCTCATTTTTTATATTAATCACGATCATGAAAAAAAATTCTGGAGCAAGAGAACCCACAAACCGCCCACCGGAGCAATCTCGGCTTTGCATCTTGTTTTGCAAAAAGATATTTTAGAGCCGAATGATCCATATACACTATGCTTTTTGACAAGACTAAGTAAGGCCGGAATTTCTCGAAAGCATACACCACGGCAAGTAATTCTTTTTCCGTCGTAGTGTAATGTGCTTGAGCATCCGTCATGGTCTTACTTACATAGTGTATAGGCTGGAAATAGTTTTGATTTAACGTTGCACTAAAACGCGCACCTATCAAAATTCACTCGTAAGTCACAACTGCAGCTCAAAAGGTAGGTCCCAATCGGGGCAACTATTAATTGGTGCTTTCGGTCAATTTTTTCTTAATGCTTGAAAACATCAATACACTCTTTGGAGAAGAAGAAACGGAGTAACTTTTCATGAGAAGACAGTCATTCGTCAGCTATTTTTGAGAAATCTTGAATAAATCTATGATAAAACCCGGCATGACCAAGAAAACTCTCAATTCCTTTGACGGTGGTGGATGAGGTAGCTTAGTAATAACATCAACTTTAGCCTTATCAACCTCAATCCCATTCTTAGAAATCTTATGGCCAAGGACAATTCCTTCCTTGACTATAAAGTGACTCTTTTCCCAATTTAGACAAAGAGATGGTGTCTTCACAATCCGTTAAGCCATCTTTTCTAAATAGGAGAGGCAAGTTTCCGAATGAATTCCCAAAGACCTAGAAGTCCGTCCATAAAGACTTCCCCAACGTTTTTTTCGATCATATCGTGAAAGATAGCCATCATACACCTTTGGAATGTGCCCGATAGGCAAACGTTCCATAAGGACATGTGAATGTGGTCTTTTCTTGATCTTGAGGGTCGATGGGAATTTAAAGTAACCTGAGAAACCGTCAAGAAAACAATAATAAGCGTTTTCCCACTAGACTCGTCAAGCATTTGGTCCTAAAGGGTAATGGAAAGTGTTGAAAACCTGATTGTAGGCTTCATAATCGTTGTGCCATCTAGGATATAATAACATTGAATGATATAAAGCACAACAGAATAAAAAATAAGAAACACTTCCCCTCAAATGGTGCATGTAGATGGTTAAACATTTAATCAATAAGCTTCTCTTGAAACCCATATGTTTACCATTTCTTGAATCTCGAACTCTGTAGGTTCTATGTAGTGAGCACTGATGAAGAAAACTGAGTATAACGAATTTGATGAAGAAGTAGAATCTCCCAAACTTGTGTCTTATGTCTTGCACTATCCACGTGACGTCGAACTCATAAATAAATCTGTGAAATATAAGTAGACCGCAACCTCTTGACAAAATCCTCATCTTCTATGAGACACATACTAAGTGATAGCAAATGTGAGCATTGAGCACCATAAGAAAAATCACACACCTTTGCTAGACCTGTCAAGTCTTCGTCAACACCATTTAAGCACGAACAAGTTATCTTCAAACGTTGTAAGCCGTTTAAGATATAATAAGAACACGCATCTGTAAAACTCAAATACAACATCAAATAAGTGATAATCAATCGTCTTTGTAATCACATCTTCAATAAATCTAAAAACATAAAATTCTATCTTCTTCTCTTCATGAACACGACATCAAAACAAACCTTGTGATCCTAGATCAAGAGCCTCGGGGCTCTGATACCACATGTTGAAACTAAAGATCGTTTAAGCTCAGGTGTGTAGGTTTAAGATATCCAGAAAAGCGTGTGTATACAAAGTGTTAAAGATGTAGACGTCTAGTAGAGTTGTTGTAGCCCCAAGGATCTTTGATCCCTGTTAGATTGTAACCGTTCTAGAGTTGATCGTCTAGAATTGGGGCTTGATGGAAACGTATAAATGGTAAACCTTGTTGAATATCTTTGTTCTTATTCCGCTTTGTTTTTATAACTTATGAACATTGATATTATCCTAGATAAAGGTCTAAACAACCTAAGCTTAAACGATCTTTAGTTTCAACATAGTTAGTTAGCTCTGATACCACCTGTTGAGAATCGATTTGCCCGTCTAGGATATGTTTTACAAATAACATTAACACTACGCAGCGGAAATAATAAGAACATAATGTTATTGAACAAGGTTTTAACAGAACATTGAAGCCTTCATTATATTTGATCAGAATAAATGAGGCTACACCAACTATCTAACTACTACTACTACTAAACGTGTACACACATACGCTTTTGCTAGACTCTCATTGAGAAGTCTGTTATTCTATCTATGAATGGATACTTAAACAATATACCTTAGACCTCCTTTTATAGTATAAGGAGTCAAGGTTTACCTGGAAACTAAATAAAAGATATTAATGAGAAAATCAATTAAATATTCATCTTTATCTCTTCATTAATATTCATCTTTATCTTCTTTTTGACCAAATCTTTATTTTCTTCTTCATCTTGTAGAATCCCACAATGACGACTTTAGTCCTTTTGTTTCCATCTTGTTTCATTCGTGTTTTGTCTTATCAACTCAAATATAATTCCCAACAATCTTCCCCTAGTTGATAATGACAAAACCAAATAAGCACAAACTTCCCCTGAAGTTAATATACGAATGAAAACTTCCCCATAAGCTACCAAGGATCTACAAGTTGCAAATCATCAAATCTTTTTGAGAATCAATTTGCCCATCTAGGATATGTTTTACAAATAACATTAACACTACGCAGCGGAAATAATAAGAACATAATGTTATTGAACAAGGTTTTAACAGAACATTGAAGCCTTCATTATATTTGATCAGAATAAATGAGGCTACACTAACTATCTAATAAACTAACTACTACTATTACTAACCGTGTACACACACACGCTTTTGCTAGACTCTCATTGAGAAGTATGCTATTCTATCTAGGAATGAATGCTCAAACAATATACCTTAGACCTCCTTTTATAGTATAAGGAGTCAAGGTTTACATGGAAACTAAATAAAATATATTAATGAGAAAATCAATTAAATATTCATCTTTATCTCTTCATTAATATTCATCTTTATCTTCTTTTTGACCAAATCTTTATTTTCTTCTTCATCTTGTAGAATCTCACAATGACGACTTTGGTCCTTTTGTTTCCATCTTGTTTCATTCGTGTTTTGTCTTATCAACTCAAATATAATTCCCAACAATCTTCCCCTAGTTGATAATGACAAAACCAAATAAGCACAAACTTCCCCTGAAGTTAATATACGAATGAAAACTTCCCCTTAAGCTACCAAGGATCTACAAGTTGAAAATCATCAAATCTTTTTGAGAATCGATTTGCCCATCTAGGATATGTTTTACAAATAACATTAACACTACGCAGCAGAAATAATAAGAGCAAAATGTTATTTAACAAGGTTTTAACTGAACATTGAAGCCTTCATTATATTTGATCAGAATAAATGAGGCTACACCAACTATCTAATAAACTAACTACTACTATTACTAACCGTGTACACACACACGCTTTTGCTAGACTCTCATTGAGAAGTCTGCTATTCTATCTAGGAATGGATGCTCAAACAATATACCTTAGACCTCCTTTTATAGTATAAGGAGTCAAGGTTTACCTGGAAACTAAATAAAAGATATTAATGAGAAAATCAATTAAATATTCATCTTTATCTCTTTTTGACCAAATCTTGGTCAAGGCTTTACATGGAAACTATTTAAAAGATATTAATGAGTTTGACCAAATCTTTATCTCTTCATCTTTATCTCTTTTTGACCAAATCTTTATTTTCTTCTACATCTTGTAGAATCCCACAATGACGACTTTGGTCCTTTTGTTTCCATCTTGTTTCATTCGTGTTTTGTCTTATCAACTCAAATATAATTCCCAACAATCTTCCCCTAGTTGATAATGACAAAACCAAATAAGCACGAACTTCCCCTAAAGTTAATATACGAATGAAAACTTCCCCTTAAGCCACCAAGGATCTACAAGTTGCAAATCATCAAATCTTCTTCCCCTTTTTGTCATCATCAAATCGGGGACTAAAGTATGCAACTTCGATCTTCACAACCACGAACCAATATTACACTTCTAATCCAAGTCTTCTATCTCCTCAAATTACCCACCATTAAGCACAATAAGAAAAACAAACTTGAGTAGTAGACACTCACACTAGCAGTAGTAATAATGACTAGTAGTAGCAAAAACCTTCACCTTAATGTAGCATGTAAATGGTTAAACATTTTTACATTAAGCTTCCCCTGAAACCCATATGTTAACCATTTCTTGAATATTCAATTCTGTAGGCTCTATGTAATAATTACTGATGAAGAAAATTAAGTATAACGAACTTGACGCTCAAGTAGAACAACCTAAACTTGTGTCTTATATCTTGTTTATCCACATGACGTCGAGTCTCATACATGCTATGTATAAGTAGACCTATGTCTCTTGACAAAATCCTTATTCCTCTATTAAATGAGACACTGAGCACAATAACGTAACTCCTTAAAGTGATAGCAAATGTACGTAGTAAGCATCATAAGGTAGATCGTACACCTTTGCTAGATTTATCAAGTCTTCGTCACCGCCTTATAATCACGAACAAGTTATCTTAAAGGTGACCACTCCTTTAAGATATGATAAGAACACAAAACCTGTGAAAATCAACTACAACATCAAATAAGTAATAATCAAATATCTTCTTCAAATAATCTCCAAAACGAGCCATAAACATCATCATCGTTCAAGATCCAAATGCGTCCAAAACCCAAAATAAATGTGTCATCATCCCACGTCTATGTGACTTCATCCTTGTTGCTTCTTTATTCAATCGCAGCTGTACACACTTTCCATTATCCAGTTCGAGCCCCATGCATCAATAATATATTCAAAAATGCTCATCACGTGAACAGTAGTTTTAATTATACAAACAAGCAGTAGTAACTAGTAACCTGGAACGAATAGTAATTTTCCTTTTCCAACTTCCAAATTCTTAAAATAAACCCACTTTCTCTATGTACGACAATTTCACAACAGCAGTAACAAAACAAATCCAAAACATTAACCTGCTGTTATCACGAAACCAATCAGTACTCGCATCCTGCTGCTTCTTTTCATAACTACAACTCTTCATATACTGGTTGCGCTAACATCTTTAGGGCACGCATCACCATCAGACCTGCTGCTTAGCCCATCATGAATCCATCTGCTGTTGACGAGCAGATCCAAAATCCAAACACTAGGCTTGTTATGTCGCACAAACTTGTTCGATTTGTAAACCTTGTAGATCCTAGATATCAAGAGCCACCCGCTCTGATACCAACTGTTGAAACCTGATTGTAGGCTTCATAGATCATTTTGCCCATCTAGGATATAATAACATTGAATGATATAAAGCACAGCGGAATAACAAATAAGAATATCAATGTTATCATAAGGTTTTCTTTATTCATACTAATAAACTATAAACTATTCGACTTTAATCAGTCGACTATGCTATCTAGATAACTAACTATTACATAAACTAATAAGCTAACTATTAGACTCTCATTGGAGACATCTAACTATGATGGATGATATAAAACTATTCACCCTAATACCCTTTATATAGAGGGATATTAAGGCTTACAAAAAAAGCTAATCAATAGATAAGGAAACTATTTAAATCACATTAAATCACATTAATATGTTTCCTAATCATTATCTTTAACATCTTTGACCAAATCTTCATAATTCTCCACCAGCTTGAAGAATTCTTTAATGACGATTCTGATCCTTTTGTTTCATTCTTTTATTTATTTTGTCTCATCAAATTTAGAATCCCAACAGAAAGTGGTCTTTACAGGTGGCGTCATTTAACTTTTGGTAGTCAATGCATACATGCCATCCCTTAACCAATCGAGTAGGAATTAACTCGTTTTCTTCATTTTCAACAACGGTAAAGCCACCCTTTTTTGACACACAATGTACGGGGCTCACCCAAGGACTATCCGAGATAGGGTAAATCAATCAGGCATCAAGGAGTTTAAGAACCTCCTTTTTGATCACCTCGTGGATTTTAGGATTGGCCCTTCTTTGGTGTTGGACCGCCAGTTTAAAGTCGTCCTCTATTAAAATCTTGTGTGTACAAAATTCCGAGTTAATACCCTTAATGTCGGATAATTTCCAAGCAATGGCTTGCTTGTGTGACTTTAAAACCTTTACGAGAGCGGCTTTCTCCTCATCTTTCAAATCTTTAGCAATTATGATGGGTAATTTGTCGATACCCTCCAAAAATGCATATTCAAGATGTTAGGTCACATGAATCTTGAATCAATCATATCAACATGCAAGATTAGAGAGAATGAGAGCAAGTGAAGGGAAAATTCAAATATTATTATGGAGGGAAAATTAAGAGTTGGTTACAAGATCATTACCCTCTAATGAAGATTAGAGGGCTATTTATAGGCAAAGGGAGGGAGGCTTTCCTTCCTTATTTTCTAACTTGACAATAATAGTCCCAAGACTTTAGATATTATGTTATTTCTTACTTAAAGCATACTAAACCTTATTACAAGCTATATTAAAATTAACAAAACAAAGTCTAATATCAAAATATAATAAAACCACATAATCGACACTTTTCCATAAACCTAACAAAATGTTTGCTTATTTGATATTTGCCATGCGTAGTGAGTAGTTTTATTTGTATTTGTTAAGTGATATTGTGAATTGAGAATTAAGTGTGGATTTCAAAAAAAGGTTTATGATTGATTAATAATTTTGGATTATTTAGATTTGTGGTTTAAATATTTTCAAGGGCAAAATCCGGAAAAAAATAGTTAAACTATACATCTAGTAATTAATATCTTTTAAAGAGATTTTTGTCAATATAAGCCAACGTTGTGTGTTAGGATCATGAAAAAGACCCGGTCACCCCGTGTTATGTCTAGCATAGGTTAGCTCGTAGTCTTAATATTTATCGTTTAGTTACTGTATGACTTATGGCGTTGGA